>VZRE01003669.1:940466-1020505 GCA_013396775.1 Cephalopterus ornatus
GGGGCCCCGGGCTGGGCCGGGGGCAGCGCCGAGGGGAGGGGCCGGGGTGAGGGGGGCAGGGCCGCGGCCCCTCACACCGCGCTCGGCGTCGGGGGGTTTCGCGTCCCACCGCCGAACCCAAGCAGCGCAGAAGGAGCGGGTTCCCGAGCTGAGCCCGGGAACAGCGTTTCCACGTGGGCGGTTGTGCTCCCTGTGGAACCCCCGGCCGCTGTCTGAGCAGGGTGAAATCAAGGCAGCTTTGGGGTGTGCTCGGGCAGGTCGGGCTGCACGAGGGATGTAGGGTTCAATGATCTCCATCTTTCTCTTCTAGAGACCGAGACAGGTGGGTTCGAGAGAGCTTTCAGCTCCCTGGGATAATTCTTCCCAATCCCAGAACGTGGCTGTGGAGTTGAGGAGCTCCCAGCACTGATGTCCATCAGGCTCCAGAGAAGCCCTGGCAAGGCAGAACCTTTAGGTATGAGGAGGAAGGGATGAGTCCGGTGTGTTATTTCTTCTTTGGGTGTTGCTTTCCCTAAAACCTTTACGGAACTTTGTATCCCATCAACATTCCATGTACTTCCACGCTCAAATGGCCTATACACTCACACGGGGGCTTGAGAATTTCTGCCAGGTTTTCCAGGTTAAGTGCCTTTTCGAACCCGGCTCTCAGCGTTCAAGCGCGTGGCAATCGTGTCTGGTATCACTTTTTACACCTTTCAAAACTGATTTTACATAGGCTGTGAAGATGAAAGACTGCTGACTGGGGAGCTCTGTTCCAAAATAATCGGCACACAACGTGCTGTGCTGAAGCAGCCTGGGAGGGAACTTTAGCCAAAGGCTGTGGGATCAGGAGATTTGTGGTGCTGAAGTGGAACAGTAACTTTCATTCAAAAATGAAAGTGATTTCAGCATTAGAGTGGAAGGAAAAGCACGTGTGCATTAATAACTTTACATGCAGTAAGAGGTCCAGCTTGTTCCAATTAAACTTTTGTTTTTGTGTAGTCCTTTGCGAGGCTGTGGCTGAAGTGTCACCCTGGTTCTGAACAGTCAGAATAACTCTGCCTTTGTAACAGATTTTTATCTCATCGTGTTTGAGGATTGAAAGGAGAAACAATTATAAGGAATATGTTACTGCTTTCATGTCTTGAATTGAGAGATTTCAAAGCAATGAATGAGTTTAGCCAAAATCTCCTGTGTGACCTTAAAATACCAGCGTGGGCCTTGAAAAGAGACAGAAGATAATAGATAGAAATCAAGGACTTGTCCAAGGACTTCACATGAGAATGTTTTTATTTGAAATTAGTTACAGGAAATAGAAACACAGCACAAATACAGCCCCCAGGAAGGCAGCTGGGGGAGGTGGTGGGATGGGAAGGGGCAGCTGGGAAATGAGTGGCTGTGCAGCGCAGCTGGGAATGTAGTGAGGAGGGAAAACCTGCAAGAGATGGCACCTCAGGTGGTGAAGTTATTGCAGAGGTAAAAGAAAGATGTTTTCAGCTGTGGTCTGAGTGAAATCTTGAATTTTTCTGTTGAGTTCTCCCTTGGGCTAATGATTTGCCAAGGGCAAAAACACAGAGGAAAGGGGATTGATGGATTAATTTAGAATACAGGGGATTGAAAGAGCTTTGGCGCTGCAGTACAAGGATATAAATTTAACAAGGAAAAGAACATCTGAGGTTTGGAAAAAAGTTAACATCTGTCTTTGGGCTTCATGGAATAAAAAGAAGAAAATTGAATTTATAGCTCTAAGTATAGTCAATAAGAGATAGGTATTGAATTGTGCCACAAGCACCATGAAATTAGAGATACCTTGATGAAAGTTCAAATAATTAACAATAATTATGCTCTTTCTTGGTAGAAAATACTGGCATAGAAAGAATTATTTTTTTTAAATTTATAACTATGGTGAAAATAATGTGTGTTTCCTGCAGATTCTTTCATAGAGATAGTTAAGACATTGTCACGTAGTCTTGAGTGTTACCTGCATCCCTTGGACAAATGAGGGAATCCCAGGGGCTGGAGAGGTGTGAGTGTGGAAAGGGAGTTCACAGTTACATTCTGAATACTGCACAGTGCCTTGTCCTGTCTCTTTGTGTCTCCTTACTGGCTGGATCAGGTCAGGATGGTCTGATTTAAGCACTATAGGATGTTTTTAATGGAATATATAAAATAGAATCAAACGGATCTGAGATGTCAGTGCGGAGACCAGGAGTGGTGGCTGAAGACTGTTATTTCACTGATGTTTACTGACACATTAAATGTACAATTATTTTGTAAAAGAACTTCTTTTCCTGGACTGATTTTCCTCACTGTAGATCTCATGCCTGGTTGTGCTGTGTTTGAGGGATGTGATAAAGCAATTTGATTACCAATCTTAAATAAAATGCAGAGGCCGGGCAGGAGCTGGTATAAATGACCAGCATGTGAAAGCAGTTTTCCTGGGGACCAAGGAGCCCCCGAAAAGCAGAGGGACCCTTTACAAAAGGTGTTTTAGGGTGGAGTGAGGCTGGCGCTGCGCTGGGCAGGGGCAGCCCCTGGCGGGGGGGGCACCGGGTGACGCGGTGGCAGCCTCAAATAGGACATTAAGGACTAAATGGCTGTGAGCAGTGGGAACGGGAAACCCGAAGTGAGCAAGGATGAAATGCAGCCGATCACATTTCAAGTGGCTGGCATTGTTTACAGACAAGTGGGAATGCTCTCGTAGTGCCCGAGGGAAGAGGGATCTTTTCCTGGTGATAACTCAGAAATCTCTGTTTGAGACTCACCATTGTCCAGTGACCCAATTCTTCACGGGTTTCAAATTCTGCCTTTAGACATGTACTGAAGTTAATGGGATTTGTGCACAGATAGCTGAGGACAGACTTTGAATTGGAAAAAATAACTGTATGAGCATGTCTTTTAAAAATCTTCATAGAAAAAGCTGGCTTTGCATGGGAAATTAGCCTCATAAGCTTGACAAGGACTTAAAATGAACAAATAATTGGAGAATTTGTAAAGGAACTTACTTGACTTTGCATCGTTCCTCGGTGTTGGAATTTGCCTTGGTTTGTGTACATTTGATCCCAGCTGGTTTTGGTTTCTTTCCTTTCATTCTGCCTTTGTTTCTGTTTGGCCCAGGACTTCTCGATGGTGAATCTGTGCCACGATAGGGCAAACAGTTTTATTCTGAAAAATGCTCACAAGGTATGTATTCACTTTTATTTGAAGGTATATCTCGGGCATAGACGTGAGAGAATCAAGCAGAGGAGTACCCAGTGTAGAGGGTTCTTAAAAATTGAGAATTAGTGCTGCAAAACAAAAGCTGACGTGGGTAAATCTGGCAGTCACTTGTGTACATAACTCATTACCAAGAGTTTTACACAGGGCTTGCTAATATCTGATACAATCCTGAATGATTGTTTGACTAGAGCAAAGAAGATAAAATGGTACTAGAGGAAAATCAGACCCTAGGAGAGGAGGAATCCCAGCATGGAATGTCACACAGGGCTCTTCTAGCCCCAGAGGAGGCTCTGTGGGGTAACATTTCAGATAGGGACGAGGATGAGCTTGAAAAGCAAGCAAAACTGGAACCAAAGAGATGGGAAATACTTTCAGGTTATGACTGATGCAATTATTAGAGAGGCTACAGCAGGCACTGTGGTGGATTTAGCTTCAAATAAGAACAGAAGTTATGCCATGTGTGATTGATTCCAGGTTGAGTTACCATTTAGAAGTGCAATTAGTGAGTCATCTGTTACTTTATATCAATTATTAAAACCAACAAAGGTCTAGGTTAAAAAAGAGAGTGCATGCCTCAATCTGTGCTGCTCTACTTGTTAGTTTTGTGATTTCCTTCTTAGTTTGGTGTGTCTCCGCTGTGCTGAGCCGTGGTACAGAGTGTTCCTTAGGCCAGCCCGTGAGTGGCTGTAGGGTGAGGCAGCGCTCACCTCAGAGCCCCTGTGGGGTGACCCTGATCCCACACTGGCTTGGTTTGGTCAGAGCCAGCCCCAGGGCCGCTGTCTGCAGTGAGCCCGTGGGTCAGCAGTGCCTGAGCCGTTTGTGAACACGGGGGCCTTCATCCGACTTCTGTAGGTGCTGTTTGGGGCACAGTGAGCGCAGCTCAGCTCTCCTGCAGACTGTGCTGCCCTCGGTGCACTGCTTGTGTTCTCACCCCATCTGGCAACTGCTGAATGTGTAAAGCTTTTCTTCTGATGGCCGTGACAAAACTCAGAGCAGGAAGCACAGCTCTGAGGGACAGTCCCAGGCTCCACGGGAGCACTGACCCAACAGGAAGGCCTGGAAAGAAGTCATATGGCCAACTTCAGTGAGCATTTAATTCCAGTTTCTAGTGAAAGGGAGGCCCCACGTGGTCCCGTGCAGCCTCCTGATCTGTAACATGGTATAACATGACACACCAACATGGGGTGTTGGTACTCCGTCTGGACTGCAGCACTTTTCTTGTGAATGGAAGTGCTTTTGCCTGTTGTGCCTGTGGGAATGGAGGACTGCAGCTGGTTGAGGGCACCTCTGCTGTGCGGCTGTGCCAGGAAAAGGGGCAGGAAGAAGGTTCTGGGGTCATGTTGTCCCTGAGCACGTGGCGGGGGCAGTGTCGTAGTCAGCACGTTACGCGTTGCAGTTGAATGCATGGAGCTGCAAAGATGAGCGTGGTCTGGAGACCCTCTGGACTGTGTGAACAGACATCCAGAGCTGCACTGAACTTCACAGAAGTTTGAGACTGCATGTGGCACTTAGTGCCATGGTCTAGTAACCACGGTGGTAGTGGATCAAGGGTTGGACTTGATGATCTCAGAGGTCCTTTCCTACCTGGCTGATTCTATGATAAGTTCACAGTTTTCAGCCTTTACACTTTCTAATACTCATTTGGGCTGTGCTTCTGGGAGTGCTTAACCCTCCTGGTGACTGTGGTGGATGTGGTTTGCACTTACATGTTACCAGACATGCTGAACCAATCTGCACATCAGCTGTTTTCCTGTTTGGGGGTAGGATATTTTACGTGTTTATCTCATATCGATGAGAAATAAGTATTTTCATTTATATCAGTGGCAAGTAGATAAATATTTGGGGCGATATGTATGTCCTTTCTGGAAAAACAGTGATAAGGCTGTAAGGGTTATTGGTTTAGGGAAGAGCCTGATTGGACCAGATAAGGGATGACAGGAGTTTACTGCGGGTCCTTAGACGGATGTGTTAGGGTGTTTTTCCTTTGAAGTTTAGGACTGAAAACTTGCCATCATTCCAAAGTAGAAACAACTTGGGTGGCCTTTTTATCACTAATAGGCAGAGCAACCAGGCAGGACTGTGACTCCACTGAAAAGAGGCTCTGTCACATGAGAGGTTTTCCAGGTCAAGATTAAAAGCAAAACAGCTCTCATCACATGAGCCTTTGTACTGCACCCATATTTTCTAAATGCTTTTGGCTTATCTTTAATGTTTATGCTGCTATCAAAAATAAACCCAGCTTCTCTCTCCGCGGGTGTTGTATTTAACATCAACAGTGAATAGGCTCTTTCATTCCTAAATGCTAATTTTCTTTCTGTTTTCAATCTGTTTCTGGTACAAAAAGTTTTTGTTTTCAGTGGTTTTGGTTTCTTCCCTCTTTGGTTTTTGAACTGCATGATTTCTCCTTCCCATACCTGTTTCTGTCTAGGCAATCAGTATTTTTTTGATGGAAGCAGGAGCTGAGTGTCAGTCGATGACCCTTAGGCCTGGAACTTGAGTCAGAGTTTGTTTGAGTGCAGCTGGCAGTACAGTCGTAATAATTTAAAAACCTTTACCAAGACTAATTTTCATCAGCAGACAGTGGAGAACTCTTGGGAACAATTGTGATTGCCTTGCTTTGAACTGTGGTCAGAAATCTGCTCTAAAAATCTTGGGATAATGGGAATTTTGGTTATAATGAAGTAGTTTTGTAACTTCATCAGAAACCTTGTGAGACTCGGCCAGAATTCAATGGCACTTGGAAAACCCTCACAAGCTGTACCCTTGGGATCAAACACTGACCTTGCTGAAGCTGGTGAGGCGTTTCCTGAATGCAGTGCTGCCCAAACCCAGCATGGCAGGGTGGCTCTGAGCGCCCTGTCAGGCTGCCGTTGGTTCCTCTCAAAGGAAGCTCCAGAGCAAACAGAGAAGGTCTAAAGCCTGGATGTGACAAATGGGTGCTGGCAGGTCCCTTTAACCACATCCACAGCAGAAGGCGTGCTCCTCACGGTCTGTTTTGTGTGCTCTGGTGATGTGCTGTGATCCTCACGTTGCACAAACGAGAGGTAACCTTTCCATGGCTGACATTCCTCACTCCGTGTGCCCAGGAATCTGCTGCTGAGCTGAACTCGTTTGGTCACATAACGTGATAGATGGGAAACAGAGCTGCAGTATGGGTCATATTCCAGCCGTGGGACACGAACCTCGGAGTTTCATCAACTCTGATATGCCAAGATGTGGCCTAAAGGTGGATATTTAGTAGCTGGGCATGGCAGTGAGCTGTGACTGAAACACGGTGAAAGATTTGGGTGTAGGAGCTGTGGAGACTGTGGTGCTGGCTGCCAGTTCCATTTGGAAGTGTATCAGATTTCCCTAAGGGGGAAAACTGAGCCCAGTCTGTAAAGATGGTCCCCTGGACAGCCTGAGTGTCTGGAAGAATAGACATCCTTGAGCTGAGCATTCACCAGTAAAGGATGTCCCAGGGTTTAGTGCCCAGTGCAAGTCCAAAATGGTCAGATCAGGCATTTGAACAGGAATATTTTATATTGTATGTGTATTTTCTCATGTTTAGTGTAGAAATGCCACTTTACACAATATGTTGTCTTTGCTTCCTGCTTTAGATTAGAAACTTCCCTTCAAATTTTTGACCTAAGTTCTCTTGCACTGGGAGTGGGAAGCTGAAGACCATTTGATGTATTTTGTATCTTCTTTCTTTTTTTTTTTTAATTAACCTGCCAAATAACTTAAATGCATGTACGCAGTGCTATCCTGTTTTGCTCTCCTGTTATAGATGCTGTGCAGCAGTTCTGCCTCCTGCTTTGGCGTTCAACCTTCCTATCAGTTAACTCAAATAAATGTAAAAATTCTATTAGATGCAAATGTTCAGAGTTATGACTCTTTATTTATCCTGCTTGCTCTTTGATGACTTAAATTATTTCAGCTCATCTGATTACTTATTTAAGGACTATTGATCTCTGAGTTTTTTTTCTGGGAGGCCTTATGGAGCAGTGTGTCTCACAAACAGCATTTTAGTTGCCTGCAAATTAAGGCAAGCAGACAGGCTGTTGAGGCATTGTAGTAACCAGGCAGGTGGCTTATTTTGGGCTAAGTTCTATGTGAAATATTTATGCAACTCATTTAAATACTAAAGAGCTGGAGTTCATGCAGTCCTGAGCACAGCTCTGTGTCAGTCAGCAGTTGCGTCTCCTTCGTGGACAGCCCCACAGCTGAGTTCTGAAGGCATTCAGCATTAGGGCCCTTAGCTGGGAAACCTGGAAGTGCAGGCACTGGGGCTGGAATCCCCTGTCACTGTCCTTAGTGTGGAACATGGTCAAGTCTCAAAATTCTTCTGCGCTTTGGTTCATCCTGTCCATGGAATGGGGGGTGGGGGGGTTTCCTGGGGGTTTATAGAGCTTGCTTCATAATTTATGTGCTTGAAGCCAGCATGTATTTGTTGTGGGTATCATTTAGTGTAACAAGGTTTTGTTATGTGCAAAATTAGAGTGTTTTAATGTTACTGGAAAATTTAAAATGTGCAAGTCAAAGGCAAAAGGAGATTTTCCAGTTTCCTCTCAGTTCTGCTGCACTGTGCATCTTGCATTAGTACCCAACCTGTGTTAGCACTCCTGCTGGATAACAATCTTCCAGGGTTATGCTGCTCCTTCCCTGAAGCACAGCTGCTCTTCCCAGGGGACAGGCACAATGCAGGCAAAGCTGCTCCTCTGTTCTCTGCTCACTAATTGATCTCTGGCTTGGCCACTTCCAGCAAGGTCACAGAATTGGCAGCTACAAAAACACTGTTCTCTGGAAAATTTAAAGGGGAAGAGTAGAAGTACCCAAGGTGGGATGGTTTGGGTTTTTTTTTAATTTATAAACATTTAAATTTGTTAGATCTTCTGTTTTCCTTCTGCAGAGGTCTGAAACTCGGAAAGGACTGACACCAGAAGATTGTCCATCGTGACCTGTTCCTGCAGTTTGTAAGTTGTACCCTATCCTGGAAATTGCTCTTTTCTCACTTTGTAATTCTACTTCTGTTTTTATTAGAACAGAGCGTGAGCATTCTTATTCAGATCCTGTAAAGGCAAAATGATTTCTAGCAGAAGATTTGCCATGCTGGCCTTGAAAGGCATCCACGTGGCAAAACGCATGAAATCACACGTGCTGGTCTCTCAGGGCTGGCTCTGATTAATTCAGGTGCTTTACCACTTGAAAGGTGATGGAGATTTGGGGTTAAAAAACCCCAACAACAGCCAGTGTCCCGATGCCAGGGTCTGTGTTGCTCATTAAGCACTGTGCCAGTCTCTGTCGTTGTCACAGTGGTGCCCTGCTGTGCTCAGCAGGAAGGGCGCAATGTATGGGGCCACTGTGCTGCTGGTGCAGCCCTGCCCAGGGTGTCCACATCCCTCTTTCAGAGCTGTGTGCCATCCTGTGTGTGTCCAGTCTAGTGAAAACATGTGAGAACTGCAAGTAAAAATGCATTAGCAAAGCTTAAGTGCTTAATTACTTGAAAAGCAGAAGAGTCTACAGGGTTTGGATGAAGGAAATGGGCCAAAGTGCACGAAGGCAAGTCTGGAATACTGAGGGCAGAATGATGCTGTTCTGCATTAATAGGGGGTTCATGACTGGCCTGGCAGAGAGGGGAAGAGGGGTTTGGTTGACCTGTGATCTCAAAATGCATAGAATGTACTGCATGAAGTCATAGCTGTTGTAGCATCTTCTAAGAGTAAAATATGCACCTTCCTGGGAAGTGAGGGACTGCAAGGTCCCCCAGAGCAGGTGTTCAGAGGCACGTCTTGTGGAACACTGCTCGTTCCCGCAATCCAGATCCCAGTGAGTAACACACATGGTGTTGTAGCTGCTCTCAATAAGCTGGTTAATTGAATTAGCTAAATACTGAAAGATTAGGCATGATGTCTTTGGGAGAGGGGTGCGGAAGCAAGCTTAATTTGATTATTGCAGCAAATCCATTTTCTGTTCATTGAGAGTTGAAGCAAGTAGTTGATGGTTCAGAACTTCTTATTCTCCTTCTTATAAAGAGCTCTGCTGGTGTTTGACGTTTTAACTCTCGTGTGAGACACGATACCACGGAGAGGGAGCAGAAAAAGGACGTGTTAGATTGTCACGAGCCCCTGAGCTAATGAATTGATGCGACACTGTTTATTCTACTAGAACTCGAGGCGATTAGCTGAATAAATGTTTAAGTTTGAATCTTTAATTTGTCTATAAGTACGTCTGGTGGTTAATGAGGAGGCAGGCAATCCCGTGCAGTCACCTTGGGCAGGGCGCGGCGGTGCCGCCGGCAGAGGAGCGCCGCAGGGACGGTGCCCGAGCGCTGCCCCCGCGCGCCAGCGGCCCCTCGGTGCCCAGGGAGCGAGCACACACACACACACACACACACACACACACACACACACACTGCTCCTCGGGCAAAGTCACACCTGCGGGGCCCGCAGTGCCCCGCCACAGGCAAATGCCAGCCCGCCGGTGGCACCGCACCCGGAGCTGGCAGCGGCTGTGCTCTGTGAGAAGCTCTCAGCCAGCGTGTGCCCAGTGCCAGGCACTGACCCAGGCTGAGAAGGAGGCAGGGGGGAGGTGGAGAGGTGGCCCTTGTTGATGTCTGGCTCTGGAAATGGGTAAGGACAGACCAACCTGTAAAGCTGACTCAAAGGATTAATCATTTATCCACTGCCACTTCTCTAAATAGTTTGTATTTATTTATGTATAATACACAACTGGGTGCTTAGAATGAAAACTAGAAAACAGAAAACAAAAGCAAATGGAAAGGAGTGAGTGGAATTAAGGACAGAACACAGAGTCTTTGTACTCATGGATCATTTGTGTATGTGCCCATTCATTATAGATCTACTATAGGTAACAGTGGCAGAATTTGATATCATGATTAATGTTGATTAATGATACAATGATTAAAGCTGGCTTTTGTTTCCAAGGGACCTTACAGCAAGATTATATGACATTATAAGAGTTGATTAATTTCTGCCCCTCACAAAAATGGTGGAGGTGTAAATATTGAACTGGAGTAGCAAAAACGGTCATAGTCATCAGAGCAGTAAAAGTGCAGATCAGGTAAATGCCATACATTACAAAACCACTGACTGATACGAAAGGCATGGCCTGTGTTCTGTATTTAAACACTTGGCATTAAATAAGGTAGGTTTTATAGGTTTAAAGTACCTCTTGATTACATTATTCTTGAACAGTATTCAGCCTAAATAAGAGTACAGCAGGATGTAGGAGAAAGTTTGTGCTCACCAGCAATGTAAATGTTCTTTTTTGAGGGAGCAGTGGGATTTCTGAGGTGTATGAGGCAGGTCCTTGCAGTGAGAATGGGTGTGCAGAATGTCCTGGAATTCCATTAAACTGGAGAGAACCTGTTGTAGAGCACATTCGTGCCTAGTCGTGGTGAGGAAGTGCTCTTGCACAGTGCTGGTTCTTCCCACCAGCATTCCTGCGTGCCCTCTGCTCCATACATAATTCAGGTGCAATACATAATTGAAGGACTATAAAGCCACGCTTACTTTCATGTATTTAAATTACTTGATGAGCCAGAGATGGTTTTTGCCTTGTCTGTGCTTTTGCTTTGCCTTTTTGTGTAGTTTGTTGGAACAGTGAGGATCAGAGCCCAGTGAGTCAGCAGCTCCTGAGGACCACTACCAAGATGCTGTTCAGACTCAGCTGTCAGGGAAAAGTATAACTATATAGCAAAGCCTAATTAATTTGCAGTATCAGATTTCACTTCCTCTGTTAGCAACATCTTCATAAAGTAAAGGCTTTTCAAAGGAAAAAACCCTAACTTCTGAGGGGTACAGATCTCACAGGAGCAGTAAAAAACTCTGCCTTGGATGGCCTGGACTATCCTACTTCCTAGGAACAGTGTCTGTGTAGCAAGTGGGTGTGTGTAACATGGGTTTTCTCATACAGGCCTGCAAAAAGCACTGGCTTACACATGGAATTAAAAGGGAAAAAAATCAGTCTCACATCTTGAACTTTCTCACTGTTCCTTTCTGTTCTGGATTCCTTCTCTTTAGAGCAGTAGTTTGTGCCTGTATCACAGGATGGTATTTCCAGTATTTCCAGTGCTATAATTGCTCTGTGTGGAAAGCACTGCTGAGGTGCTCTGGGCCTTTGTGTTTCAGTCATTGGACGGGTAACATTTTATATATTTAATCACCATCAAGCAGAGTTTGGATCCAAGCTATTTAGAGCAACTGCCTGTGCTATTGCAACCCTCTCAGGGCCCTGAGGGAGAACTAAGAACAGAGAGAAGACTCAGATTTCTTTGAGCAGTTCAGTATTGCCAAATACTTTGGTTTGTTATGGCTGCTGGGTTGTGGGATGGAGAAGTATTGGGATGATCTGTTCAGAGAACATGGTGTTAAAAGAGATCTGCTTAGAGGTTCAGGAAAATGATGCTTCTTTCTGCTCTGAGCACCAGAACTGTGAAGAAAACATAACTTATGTTGAGCATGAGGTAGAAATCAGTATCTGAAACATTCTTCAAAAACAGAATTGAAAGCTAATGTCCTTCTACAGCTCGTGGCAGGAAGAACCTCTTCTTTAGTTGAACAACTTACCATTTACAGCAACTTTAATGAAGGATCATCTGGCAAAAAAAAGACTAAATTGTAACATCTCCAAACCCTCTTTTTATAGGTAAGACAGTGTGTCCCTCAAAATCCATACTGCTCAGCTAAACCTTGCTAGGTTTGCTTTGCTAACCTCTGTGATGGGGACACATAGTCTTTGATAGTCCATATTAAGCCTTTTCCACTTTATCTTGATAACATTTAGTTCCTTCCATTTACAGCATGTTTTGTCTTCTGTACTTTCCCCATTTTCCCCCCCAAAAACCAACAGCCCAGATCAATGCTCTGTCACTTGGCACCTCTGGAGAGCTCCACTGCTCAGAATTGGCATGAATTCTCCTGCAAGCAGTGTAATTCCAGGGCTGATTCCCACACCACGCCCTGGGTCTGCTGTGGTACTGCTGCAGCCCTGCCCAGTTCAGGACCTGCCTCGTGGGTCCCCAGCACAGCCCTGGGGCTGTCAGACCCTCTGGCTCTGGGGTTATGTACGGGTGCTTTTCCCAACCTGCAGTAATTGAGGCATTTTTCTGACAGGTCACTACAGGCAGGATTTCACAGCACGAGGATCTCCAGCAGAGGGGCTCTCACTTTATTCTTTTTTTCTGTTTCACACTTTGTTATGACACCTCCATCTGTTTGCTGTTCTGTGCTTGTATTGTTGCTGTGGAAAAGTAAAATGCAACCACATCTTTTCTTCTCTCTAACGACAGGACAGATGACATAAAAGTTCTCTCAAAGCTTGCATTATCTAGTGTTTTTAACTCAGTGGACAGATGCCATTCAGGACTTACTCCCTCTCTCCATAGTTCTTCTGACCTTTGGCAATCTCCTGACTGTCACAACCTGCTGATACATGGAAGGACCGAGCTCCCTGGGAGCGTGTTCTCCGTGGGCCTGAACCAAAGCCTACTGTAATTGCTGGCTGTCTTTAATTACTTCGGGCTTTGAGTCAGAGGTAAGTGTAGAAGGCACGTAGTAATTAGTGATCTCTGGCTGCTGCTGGCACTCTGACTGCTACCTGTTGTCCCATGAATAGCCTCTGACCTAGGATGAATCCACCTGCTTCTCTGCTCCTGCACTCCATTAACTGATAGTTGCAGTTATGATACCAATGTCGTCTAATGCAGTAAAAATTGGGAAAATGTGTAATCTGACAGGAAAATGTGAGCCTGCCAACATGGTGCCGTGCTTCAGCCCCTCCCCTGCTTCAGGACCAGTTGTGCTGTGGAGAAACAAGCTGGGGAGCACTGAGAAAATGCAGGTGACAGGTACAGGGTGCAAGAACTGAGAGACTGAGGCATGTACAGGAAAAGCCCTCTTTATCCATGAATTTGTACTGCCTTGCCCTGTGTCTGTTCCTCAGCAGCAGGGACTGATGGTAATGGTTCTGCACTGATGGAGAATTCTGAGCGTTCTGTTTCCCAAAGAGGATCCTTAAAGACCATGATGTGGATTGGGGAATGTTTTACTTTCCGTGTAGTGGCTGTAATTGTTTCTGAGCTGCCTTTACCTGAGCAATTGCCATTAGCTGAAGCACTTGCAGTGGCTCAGTTAATCCTCCTCCTCACGCAGGGCAGCTGTTGGGGGAGCTCTGTGGCTGCAGTTCCAGGGCAGAGCTCTGGGGCTGTGCTGCGAGGAGCTGGGGAGCAGCAGGAACCTCCTGAGCTGCGGCAGTGCAGCCACTGGAGCATGGCTGGCCCGGCTCACTGGGTGTGACGTGAGGTTTTGTGGTGGGGAACAGGCGTGGCTGTTGTGTTTAGCACAGGGTAGGCTGCATCCTTCTCCTCAGCACTTCTGTTTGCAAAGAACTGTGAGTTTTACTTGTCATAATTGGCTTTGTGAGTCTTTGCCAGTGGGCACAATGACCGTGCCCTGTTGTGCTCAGCGCTTTCTCTGTTGTGGTTTGGTTTTCAGGAGATGAGTTTATTTTCCTCCCCATCTGATGGTGGCATAGTGGGTAGATCTTTCTGCAGTAATTGATGCTCGGGTGCGTATGCCTGAGCTGACAATCGCTGCCATAGGCTGCTCCTGGAGCAGGGCCTTCTGGAAGGGCACTGGCTGAGGAAAGGTGCCATGTTTCCTGTCTGTATTTACCTGGAAAGGAGTGCATTGCTCTTGCGTTGCTACTGAGCAACATAATTCAGAGCATTCTATGAAAAGTGTAATGGTCAGAGCAGACACCATAACAACTCCATCAAATATTGATAAAGTAGGATTATTAATTAGAGCAAGGGTGTAGGATTAAAACGTCCCTCGAGTTGCATTCCGCATTTGATGCGAGAGTGTGGTTTTGTGGTCAGAGAGTGGGAGGCTCCGGATGGCTGGAATCCTTTCTCGTCATCTCTTCAGTGTGTTTGCTTAATGTCCTTTGTGGTTCAGGGGGCATAGAATACTAATGACAGAGTTCATGGAATTCTGATATGCTCCTATGGTGGCACTGCTGGGACTGAACTTTACAGGGATCTCTCTGTTAGTGTAGCTTAGGCTGATTTGTAGCTCATAAAAAAGAAAACCACCTCTGAACCAGCTGATAATTTGCAGTCCTGTTGTCCTGGAGCCTCCTTCTCCCTCAAAGAGCTGCATGTCTTTGTGAGAGGCTGAAAACACTGGATCGGTTCTATGGAGCAGGGAACACATTCCTCTGGACCACTTGGCCCTCGTGTGCAGTGCAGGGATAACACTTTGCTTTCCACGGTGTGCATAGTGCTGAACTAAACAGATATCAGAGCAGAGAACGAATTGAGTTTCCCAGTTACACAGCCCCCTGCGTAAAAAGGGGCTTTCAGTGTCTCCCACTTGACAGGGACACTGCAGGTTAGCAGTGAGATTTCCTCGCAGAACAAAGGCCTGATCTGCATCACTAATAACAGGTCATTAAAATAGAAAGAATTTCCCTTTGAATTTCCTCTGAACAGTATCTGCATTCTCTGCGTCACTGGTGGTAGCTTTTCTTTTCCCACAGTTCTGATCCATCAGGACAGTGCAGTAAGGACTTATTTTCCTCTTTAAGTTCTTCCTGGTTCCAATATTCTCCCTAGCACCAAAGGTTTAGACCTGTTACAATCATAGCAGTTCTGTAAATTCATTCTCCCATTCCCATGCACAAAGTGTATGTTCTTGGGTCCCTCGGTTTGTGTCTGTGCTGCAGCAGTTTAACATCCCTGTGTGCCCCAAGGCTTTTTTGGTGATAAAACACTCCAATCTAAAGCATCTTCTCTTTTTCTTTTTTCCCCCCTTCCCCTTCAGAGTGTTTCCCTGCTCTCACCAGAGCCATTAGTTGCTCTGACTATGCACTTCAGGAGATCAATATGCTTTTGGTATTCAGTGGCATTATCATTTTGAGGCTGTAGGACTGGTATGTATTCATCCTATTAACATCTGCTCAAAATTCCCCACATCCCAGCCCCGCTCCCAGAGAATGACCGCGTTGTCCTTGCTCGAGCTCTGTGCATCAGATGTGACACCTGGCTTATTGTCACACAGATTCCATTTCCCTCTTCACTTTGCTGTGACCTTATTTCACCCCTGGAAGCTCAGTTTCAGCTGGAGATGGATGGGTGAATTGGGAAGCATTGTGTCCACTGCTGCCGTGGCAATTCCTGGGTGTTACTGCCCGAAGAAGTTATTTAGTCCCTGCGCTGAAGGAGCTGGTTCTGCTCTAGCAGGGAGATTCCATCAGCCCCTGAGGATGTGCCTGTAATTGAAGCACCATCGCTGTAAAGCAACAGAAAAAGACAAGAGTCTGCTGAGCAGGTTGAGCAAATCACTGTCCTCATGGCTGCTGTGACGGGGGATTATGAGCTTTAAAGTCATGGAAAGAGGATGAACTGTGGCTGTGCCTTCAGTGGTAACTCCAGAGGATACTGGGTGGTGGGAATACACAGTGTCAGCCCCATGACTGTAACAGAAACTGCCAGTGGGGTTAAGTTACCGGGGGGAAAGAGCAGGAACTGGAGGTAAGTGTGTATCAATGTGGAAGTTAATAGCCAGGAGAGGGATTCACTGTTTTAAACTCCTGTCTGAAGGTCACAACCTCTCAGTGAATGGCAAGAAACTGTTTCAAGGGGAAACACAATGTGTTGACATTCCTGGCTTTCTCCACTGCCTTTTGATTGCTTTTGCTTTTGCATTCCTCCCAAAAGCTGGTTGCTATAAAAAGAGGTGCTGGATCATTGACATGTAATGTGTACTCTTGAAGATTACTTAAGTTTAACTCTGACTAACAAAATAAAATGAAATGTAATCATTTGCTCATTTGAGATTTCAGGAAAATGGCTGTGTGAGTCTGCAAGCAAAACCAGAAACTGTTGTAACAGCCCATACAGCATTGCAAGTTGGCTTTTTACCTTTTTAAGTGAAATGAAGCTGTGAAATCTCAGAAATACTGCTTAATCTCCATTGTCTGGCCTGAATCAAAGGAAATACAGAAGCCAAGGGAACCTGTGTTTAACAAGCTCTACAGGGAGGCAGAAATGGAATTGAAGACACTGTCAGTCTAATATAGGACAAGTGACAGTGGTTTGTCATTTTCTCAGAGCACACACACATATCTAAAGAGATTTTCTTGCTTTTTGGGTTCTGTTTTCTCCCGAGTGTTTGCCATACTGACCTCCTGGGAGGGGACACTGGCAGAAAGATGCCAAATCCCTCGATTCAGAGTCCCCATTAAAAAGGGGTAAGGATCAAAGGGATGTTAAATCTCCAGCCAAAAGTTTTCTGTGCAAATCAAAATCTTCAGGCAAAGATTTTCTTTGGAAATCACTGGTAGGCTCTGGTGAAGCTCCTGTGCCTTTCTGAAGGTGCAGGTCAGCAGAGCTAAAGATGCAGAGATCAACTCCCACCATGGAGTGAAGCTGGATTTCTGCAGCTGCTCCATGATTATGGGAAGCTCAGCCATCTGTACTTTGGCTTCCCTTCTGGTCCCAGAGACAACAAAGGGAATTTCCCCCCAGTCCTGTAATAGAGAAGGACTTAAGCTGAGTTGGAAGCAAAAAGGTTCACCATTTGCCCCGGGAGTGTAGCTAGGCTGGCATATGGAGTCCCTCCCAAAGCTAATGAGAATTGCATTGTCAGGTTTGGGACTTGTGTCTCATAAAGCACTCAAGCATAATAAATGATGCTGACACACTGGCCTTGGCGTGGAATACAGCTTTAGATATACAGGATGCTCCTTCTTCCTGGGATATATAAGGTTGGTTTAGATGCAGTGGAATTTCTTGGGGAGAAAACAGGTAGTGTTCCAATAAACTGTCAATTATGATTCTTTCCAGAAATACATATAATTGGTGAATGGCAAGGCTGGTTTGGCATTAGACAGATGGTTTTAAGTATTGTAACTCTTCTAGGGTTTTTTCTTCATAGTTCTTGGGAAGTTTCTGAATCCATCCACTTCAATATTTTGTATACAACCTCATAAGAAGCCTTCATTTTTCTTTTTTTCCAAAGGCCAGGGAGCAGATTTTCTTTCAGACATATTGATGAGCTCCTGTGCACGTTCAGCACAGGGTTAGCAGAGCTGGAGACTCAAGCTTTTGTGTGGCAGATCAATATCACCTCTGACAGAAGCCCAGCAGGAGCTCGGTTTGCCTGCTGTTGTGAGACATGAAGTAGAAAATGTGCATAAACCACACTGCCTAAGAGAAGTGGAGCAGAGCTTATCTGAGGGCAGAGACAAGCCCTTGCCTCTGGTCCAGTTCTGCAGTTAGAAGCAAATAAGATATTAATTTGGAGACCATGAGAACAAGTTGTTAACATTTATGTGAAGATCTGTATTTGTCGTTCTCAGAGGTTTGTTAAGCAATCTGACAAATAGATGGTGATAGAAACAACAGGATTCAGCATCCCAGCAAAAAGAAGGGTCTGCCCAGCTGGCAGTGTGTGCTGTGGTAATCCCTGCCAGACCTTCTCATCCCAGGGAGGGCAGATCCAGCAACTTGTGCACACCCAGCTTAGGTAGGGCTTTGTCCTAGGGCCTTTGTCAAGTAGAAACAATTGACTCAGACAGGAGCTTAACTTAAAGTTAACTGTGGAGATGTTTGCTCCCCTCTATAAGGGGTAATGGCTGTGCCAATGCTGGTGTGAAACATGGAGAGACACGAGTGTGGGAGCCCAAGGTACTGACAGGAGCTGGACAATATCCCAGCCTTGGGTCAGGAGATGGACATGGCACTGTTCCTGTGCAGTTGTCCCCTGTCTTTGTGCCGACAAATGTGTCTGGTTAGTTACCTGATTAGACTTGGAGGTAGTGGGAGTATTTAGTGTTCATTAAGATGCAGTTGCACAAAAGTGAGCCCCACATCTTTGGCTTCTTGGAGAGAATTACTCATTCCTCAATATTTGGCACGTTCACGGTCTGCATCCATTCTCCTTCCTGCCACCTACTGTGGTGAGAGTGTCCAGTTTTCCCAGAGGCCTCATTAGGGGCAGACTGTGTGTGAAGTCTGTGAGAGGAAGCAGAGATTGCAGCTGGAAGGAAAACGAGGCAGAGCTCGCTGATTTATGCAGCATTCAAAGGTGCCATTTCCATGGCAGAGACAGATGTCAGACACAGGACCTTGGGGCTGAACTCAGCTTCAGAGCTCACAGTGCACACGGTGCAGCTGGATGTGGATGTGTTTGTTTTTCAGGTCCAACATTCCCTCTTCTCCCACCCCCGTCTTTGGCCTTCCCAGGATACAGACTTGCATGCTGAGGTTCCTTTCAGCCGGGCTGTGCTGCAGGGCAGCCTCTCTCCCCCTGGCTCCGGCTGCCGGTTCCTTTGGTTCTGGCTGAGCATTTGGCTCTTCCCCGGGAGCCTCGCAGGCGCCTGGGCACGGCCTAGCTCCAGGGTTCCAGCAGTGCAGACCTTTGCAGCAAACAGATGCTAATTCAGCCCTTCTGCGCTGTGTTGGGCTGGTGGAGCAGGGAACTGCCCGGCGCTGCCCTCCAGTGGCTCCCCTGAGCTCACACTGACAAGCAGTATTTACAGACGTGTTGGGTCATGTGGGACAAAAACAGCAGCAAAAGGGCCCCTCTCAATGGTAAACACGTCTTCAAAACATTCTCAGATCCTGGCAACGCACTGGGCACATCCTTTCTGCTATAATATTTTACTGCAGAAAGTCTTGCCTGGGACCCTTTTTGCACTGTTTCAACTTCTTCCTGTAAGCTGATCAACATTCCCATCTTCCCATCTGCCAGAGAGGCCCCTTGGAAGAGATTCACCTCCAGCAGGCAGCTGTAAGCAGGGGAGGAGGATCAAAGGGGCATGGAGCTGACCTGCAGCACTCCAGTGGGGTCTCACATAGATCAAAGGGTACATCCATGGTCAGGGCCTGGCTTCTGTGAGTTCCTTGGGAGATAACCCTGGCTTTTCCACAGCTGCCCTGTGTGTGCGTTGTCTGGTGGAGAGGAAGGCACAGGTGCTGTGCAGGTATCGGATGTCCCTGTTATGGTGTTTACAATTTGCCCTTTTCTGGGGCTGACACGTGCAATGAAGATCTCTGCGTGAGCAGCCAGTACTGCAGGGCAGGGGAGGTGATTTCAGACCTCAGGCAAACCTGTTTGAATTTGGTCTTCTCAAATCCTAGCCTTCAACCTCCCACAGTCTGCACGCAGATCTGGGAATTCTGGTGGTAGGATTAGAGCAAGTTCTGCTAAGGTGTTATTTCTCTGTGGCAGTGATTGTGGGACCTCCCTGCTCTGCCTTGCCAGGCCCGTTGTTCCACTGACCATATGCTGAGCACTCTCGTTTATCCGGCAGCATCATTTACTTGCCAGCACTTCTGATTAGCAGTGATAGGAAACTGAATTTATTGTGTCTAAAAAGTGCAGCTAGGATGTCTCAAGACTGGAAATTTTGTGTGATTTTGCCAAGGTTTAACAGCAACTCGTAAGTTTTGAGTCCCAGCCCGAAGTCTGGCTTGGCTGTGGCGCCCGGGTGTTGCAATAGGCCTGGACTGTTCCCGAGCTGCTGGCTCGGCCCTGCAGCGCCTCGGGATGTGTCCATGGCTCTGGAGCCGCAGTGCTGGTGGAACAGCAACCTCCTCCCAGCTCTCCTGTTCTCCCGCGGGCCCGAGCTGCCTTTGGCGGTGCAGAAGGGACATCTAGTGGTGGCCTGATGGGAGAGTGGGGACAGTGCGTGCTCAGGGCTTTGGGGACACAGGGAACAGCCAGTTTCGAGTTGGAGATTGGGCCCTGGGGAACCCTCAAGCTTTAGATCACCAAACTGTATTTGAACTTTTCAGTTCACAGAATTGGCGTGTGAGTCTGGAGACTTGAAATTCCAGAACCTGACATTTTTAAGAACAGGCACTTTCCAGCAGTGACTGAAAGCAGGAGTGTGTACTGAAGCAGTCAGGTTTTGCACAGTTTTTGAGTGGAACTCAGCTTCCCAAGTCTGCAGCGACTGTTACTGTGGACTCTTTTGTGTATGATTGTGCCCAATGACCCTTGGAAGACAAAGCTGGGGGAAAAAAAAATCATGGTTTTGATGCTGTTGTGTTGCATTGTTCCAATGAGTGCAGTAGATCTGTGTTCAGCGGTTCCAGAAGGAGGTGAGGAGGGAAGGTGAGGCTCTGTCCCCTGGGGCTGCTGCAGGTGCACGTGACAGGAGGTAGGAATGCCTTTATTCCTACCACTGATATTTCCCAGCCTGTCACACGTCTCTGGTATCCAATCTGGAGTATTAGGATTATTTTAAGCCCTGTGGGAGAAAGATTGTGAAACTCATGCACGTGTACATTGTTCTCTGAATGCAAAGCACAGACTTGCTGAGGTGCTTTCCTGCGTGGTTCACTCTGAACTCTTTGTAGACAGATGTAGAGGATTGTTTCGTGACAGGTACACAAACCAGTATAGAATAAGGAGACAGGAAGGTTCTGCTGAGCACCCCAGACCTACTTTCTCCTTTTCCCACTAATCCAGCTTGCCCACTGCTGCCCCATTTCCATGGCATGCGTTTCCGGCTTGCCAGGTTTCCTGCTCCGGGCTGAGAATAGAAGCCTCGCTGTTATGCTGTGCTTAAGTCTCTGGTAATGAGTGTTACACCAGGAAAGCAGCTGTGTCCTTTGGCTCCAGTGTTAATACTATTTTAAAGAGCAGATTACGGTGACGTGGGACGGCAGCGATGCGGAGGTAGCACAAACCATGACCAGTTTGGGGAAGGCTTTAGCAAGGATGACTAAGGACTTGGAGCTTATGCTTTAGATAACAAATCCACCCAATTGTGCTCCTTTGGAAATGTAGTCAAGTCTAGCAAATCAGGGCCTTCACAGAGTTGCATTAGGGTTCTTTAATTGGACTAAGCTGGTTAATACCCACACTGGCTTTTGTATGCCCAGGGGTCCAGCACAGGAATGGTTTGCCATTTATGCTGGCAAAATCTCGTAAAATTGCAACCATGAATGTTGAAAGAATTCAGTTCTAACGTCCTCACAGGCAGACACTGGATTAAGGTGTTTTGATAATTATAAGGCAGTTGGATGGAGGTGTTTTGCTCTTCCCTGAGTCTGGGCTGGCGTGCCCCAAGTCAGGGCTCTGTCCAGGCTTTGGGATGTCGCAGGCCACAGGAACAGCAGAGCTGCACGAGGCCCCAGCTCTGTGGGAGGACCTCCACTTTCCATCTGTGGGGGTTTGTTACACTGATGCTCTTTTATGAAAGCTGAGCATGTCCTTGGTGTAGTCACAGGAGCCATAAATTACCATGGATCCTTGTGTTTTCCAAGTGTTGTGAAGTGTTGCACTGGTTGACTTGCAGCAGGGCCTGGCTTCAGCTGAAGAGGAATGGTGGTTTGTTGAGTCTTAATTGTGCAGTGATTCATAGGTGTTTGCTGGCATTTGGAAAAGGTGAGTTGTAGGGAGCATAATCCACACAGGTGAGGCAAAAATATTCTGAGCAGAAAGATTCTGCACATCTCTGTTTGGTTACGTCCCCTGACAGCAAAAGGAGAGTCTGAGGAGACACAGATGAGCTCCAGATGGTTGTGGTAACCGGCAAGAAACTAATACTGAGCCTGATCTTGAGAAAACAGACTGAAGACACCAGAGATGCAAGTGAGGGCAAGGTGGTCCAGATAAGGTTGATAACACATGATATATCATCTTTGGAGCATTCTAAGGCAGTACAGTGAGATGAACCATTTGTTCCTGAGCTGCAGAGTTTGGGTGGTGAAAAGGCTCTTGCTGTGGCTGTTCTGCTTCTGCACTGAAGGTAAAAACCCTGCAGTAACTCTCCCATTTCCCTGCACACATCCCACCAGCCCCTGCTGCCCTGCAGGGATACTGGAGGATACAAATTACTCACTGTAGGGTTGCTCCTGTTTTCCTCGTGTGCAGCCTGGGTCTGGCTGCACCAGTTCCTTGCATACTTCTTGTTTAACCTAGGAATTTGTCTGGCATCTTACCTGCCTTCTATTTTTAGCTGTCAGTGAAGGGTGAGGCAATGGACGTAATTCTCATTACAGTTGGTTTAATCCAATTGTGATGTGGATTTAGAGGTGCTTAGTAGGTCTCAGCTGAGTGTGGACTCTGTCCTTTTCCAGTTACTCTCAGGAAACAATCCACACTGATAACTTTTTCCACTTCTCAAACTAAACTCATGCATGCAGCGGTGGTGGTGTGGCTTGGTGCCTGTGTTATGCAGGTACCTGTGTTGATCTCTGTGACTGTTCCTTAGTTGGGAAGAGGGTTCCTGAACACGTTGTGAGTTCATCTGTCCTGTGGGATCACCCATCTCACGATGAGACAGCAGTAAAGACTAATGTGGGCTGGCCCTGCTTTTGGGGGTTAACAGAGTGCTTTTGTCTTATTTCTCTTTGAGCAAAGCAGCCTCTCTCAGAGAACTGTGACCGATCCTCCTCTGGAATTTGTTGGTAACTATGGGCTGATACAGAACCTGCATCCTGCAAACAACCCGTGTCCAGGCAGCTCTGAGGGGCTGTCCCGGCTCGCGGGGGAGAACACCAGGCGTGTTTTCTGCATTATACAGCTGCAATTCAAAAAAACAGACTGGGAAAAAAAAAACCCGCCGCAGTTTTTTTTCCGCCCAGCGCCGTCGCGGTGCCCCGCCAGAGCCGGCGCCGTCCCGTCCGTGCGATCCAGGCAGCGTTTTCGCGGCGCTCCCGAGCACGAGGGCGGCTCGGTGTGCCGGGACTCTGTCCACGGGGTTAGTGCTGCTCCCGGTAAGGGTTAGCGCTGCTCCCGGTAAGGGTTAGTGCTGCTCCCGGTAAGGGTTAGCGCTGCTCCCGGTAAGGGTTAGCGCTGCTCCCGGTAAGGGTTAGCGCTGCTCCCGGTAAGGGTTAGCGCTGCTCCCGGTAAGGGTTAGCGCTGCTCCCGGTAAGGGTTAGCGCTGCTCCCGGTAAGGGTTAGTGCTGGTCTCAGGAAGGGTTAGCGCTGCTCCTAGCCCGGGTTAGTGCTGCTCCCAGCCCGGCATGGAGCGAGAGCCCGGCCTGGGCACAGTCCGCCCCAGCCCGTGATGTGGGCACAGCACGGGGCTGCTGCGTTCCGGCTCCTGTCTCTCCCCGGAGGGTCTGGGAACAGCCACCCTTAGACTTGTCATGGAATTAAAGAAAACTACCTCCAGGGCGTGCAATGCTGCTCTCCTGCTGCCACTTTTCCTCTTGTTTTGGGGTAAGTTTTTGTTCGTCTTCTGTGCCTCATTCTTACCCAGCTACTGTGCAGCAACTTCGGATCGAATCTGTGACCTGCCCTTGTATTGCAAACATTGCTGAGCAAATTGTACTTCTCACAGATTTGAAGCCTGAAAACTTTTCTCTGGAAGATAAACAGGCATTTCATTCTAGAGATGTTTTTCCTTCTGTTTATTTCATGTCTCCTTTCGTCTTTCTCCCTGTGCACATAGATGTATGCATTTATTCACAAGAGCTGAGTAATTAAGTATTCATGTAATTAAGTATTCAGCTATTATAGTAACCATTTTCTCCATTGGAAAGTTCTGAATTTTTCGGTTGTGCCCATACAGAAGAAATACAGAGCTGTATTTCCGTCCTGTGTGCTCTAGAAATGCATCTGGGCACAAGAGGAGTGTACCCAGGGGAGTGTAGTGCCAGATACATCTGGGGCAAAATGTGGAGGGAGATCACAGTACCTGAGTGTTCCCACTTAGAAATTTTGAAGAAAGCAGATCCACCCTCAAAGTGCAAGAAGCGATGAGGTAGCAAAACACTCTATCACACTGATGGGAGGTTGTTTTGGTTTATGGGCTTTTTCCACATTGAAAGCTTATTTTGTAGCCAAAGAATATGCTTGACTATACTGGGATTTTTCAGGTTGCCAAGAGCATGTCTTTGGGCTCCATTGTCACCTTTTTATACAATTTCTTATGCACCCTGAAAAAGAGATTTCTCTTTTTCTTCTGGAATGGATGCTTGGAGATCTGCTGGGCCTAGACATCTGTTTTAGTCATCCAGGGATTATAAGGTCATGTCATCGAGGCTTTTACTGGAAAGTGTGATTGGGGTTGAACTGGTCTCCTTGTCCTGTCCTCGGCACTGCCAGGCAGGCACCTGTACAGACAATCTGGTTTGGTTTGCACTGAGCCAGGACAGGGATGACCCGTGACATGAAGGAGTGGAGGTAAAATGTGGAGTACACACAGAAAATACTGTCAGATACATGCACCAAACCTCTTCTCTTGGTGAACACGGCACTTGGCATTTTCCTGCGTTAGTGGGTGATGTTCATGTGCTTTCTGAGAGTTGGAGAAAGTTTTCAGGTTTTCCTTGGATTCCCCAACAGTCCTTTTTTTCCCTCTGAAGCCTCCCAAGGTTTCCTTTGCTCTGACCACCTCAGACTATGAATATGAAAGCCAAAATATGTTGCGATTTTTGTCTGATTTCTTTTTCTTTCTCTGTCTTATACCAGCTTCTTTGTCTGGTGTGTTTGCTCCAAGTGCCTGGAATTCCTCTGGCCACAGGGAAGCAGCAGGACTGTCTTTTGTATCTAGTAACCATAGCTACTGGTTTGGAGTGAGAAGCAATTATGGTGGCTTTGTTGAGCAGGAGGAAGGCCCCTTGCAGGGCCGGGATCGCTCTGGGTGTGGCTGCAGGGACCTGCCCTGTTCCCGAGGTTTGTGCGCTTGGACCCCTGCACTCCTGGGGAAAGCTCTTCTCTGGAACAATGAGGATGGGGCCTTCTTTTGGAGTGCAGGTGGATGCCCCATCTGGAGCCAGCAGAGCTCGAGGGCAGTGGCCATTTTTATAGTCTTTCCTATTTTGAAAGGGGAATTCTGCCAGATTTTAACTGCAGTGAATGGTGGTATTTATGCAGCACTGGTAGGTTTTTAAGGCCCTAAAGAAAGGTCTTTTCTTGCCCTTATGAACCGTATCACTACTTTTTTTCTATTTCTGATGGACTGAGTCTAAATGTCATTGAAGCAGAGAGTGGCCAGGTTACTTGTTCAACATTTTTGAGGACATTTTGAATATCCAGTTGGCCTGTTGCAAGCCGTAACCATCAGACCATCCTGCAGCCAGATCCACCATTTTTAAACCATCTGCAGTGGTTTAAAAAACCCCAGAGGGGCAGAGGGGCAGAGGGACAGGCTCTGCCAGTGACTCCGCTCTTACTGCTGCTGTTGTCTGTGGAATGGGCACAACTGCTCCCAGCTAATTTGTTGTCTTGGAGGAAATTCTGGAGGGCAGAAGGAGTGTCATCTCCTTTCTGTTCCCACAACTCCAGCCATCAGGAGGCATGGAATTCGCATACCTTTGGCCTGAAGATGCTTTGGAGGCCTGTTGAGGGAGAGCATGTGCAGCCAAACCCTTTTCCCGGCAGCTTGCTATCAGCTCTAGTGCCAGCTCTTGAGATTAGCTCAACACACACACACGGTCTAAGGCTTACTTCAAACCCTGGAAACAAACAAAACCGATCTTCCCAGCTGCTCTGGTCATTGTCAGGATATTTAAATAAGAATTGGAAATTAAAGCCTGTGACTCAGTCTGGTTAACTGAATAGACAGGAAAGTCCCTGTCCCAGTGTTTGATCTGTGGAAATGGCTGAGAGATCAGAGAATGTGTGAAACATGGAGGTCAGCTTGGAGGAGTGTTTATTAAGGGAAAATACTGTGGTATCCTGAGCACAGGACATCAAAGAGTTAGTGTGGCAATATATTCAGTGCTGTCATAAACCAAGGATTTATAGCTCCTGTCTTTGTCCCAGTTCTAGAAGCCTCATAATGGGAGTTACACCTCCAAATCTGCATTAGAACAGTGAAGAGATAGTGAACACAAGCTAGCTGGCTTCTGCTCTGTGTTAACAATGAGTCCAATTCCCTGAAGAGGTATTTCTGATTAATGCTGTTAATGCCTTGGGCCATGGTGTTGGCACTGCCTGTCCCTGTGGATTGGTGCCCACTGTTTGGCACCTTCCAGCAATTCACTGGGCAAGCTGGGTGGGAGAGAGCCAGGAGTCAGCATCCTCCTTCTTTGAGGGGGTGAATATTCTGCACGTTTCACATGTGGAACCTGAGCCACATCTTCTCCTGCCTGTCTGAATGAAAGTGTAGGCCTAGGCCTTCATACATTCCATATAAATATTTTACACCAGTAGGCTGTGTACATAATATCTGGCATGAAAAAGCTCTGTCACACCAAAAGCCTGGGGTACAAATGTGGTCTGGAATTTGTTGGTCTCCAGAAACAAAGCAAAACAACGTCAGAAGCTGCCTGGGAAAGGATGAATGCACAGTATCTGTGTAAAACTGCCATCTGACCTGTGTGCAGGGATGTCACAAGAGGTTTTCAAATGAGTATCCAAAGTGGTAGTTGGCTGAGATGCTGGGCTTGTGTGTTTAATCTACCAGAACTCTACAAAAGACATCAAAGCCTTTAAAGTGACTTTTCTAAAAGACACTCTTGGCATTGCTGAGATCCCTGGCATCCTGGCATCCATTTCTTCTGTATTGTCTTAGAAGTCCTGCCTGCTAGTTGCCAGCACTGCTTTTGAATTAGCTAATCTTTAATTTCAGGGTTGGGGTTTCTTGGTCATAATGCCACACCTATCTTCACATAAATTGTCAGCTCTGGTAGGCTGATAACCTGAGGGGGTAAGGATGATGTTTAGCAGATATATCTCAGTATTCTAAAAAAAATGGGCAGGAAGAACTTGGCTCTGGGCCCCAGAGTCACCGAGTTACTCCATGAGCTGCTGAGGGCTGGTGATGGTGGGAAGCTGCTGCCGCTCGGGGCTTAGTTGTTGTGATCAAACATTGGTATTTTGGAAAGTTTCCCAACCCACATCCCATTTTCTGAGGCTCAATAGAAAAGCCTGCTGCTAAGGCAGCTGTCACAAGTGCCTGTTACTGCATTAACCAGGACAGGGAATGCAGGTTACGGAATGTTTTCGGTGAAATCTCAGTTATTAGCACGTATCAGCAGTCTCAGAGAATTTTGGGGCCTTGGTTTCTGAGCAGGTGCTTTGCTCTGAGAAGAAAGGGTTTCATCTCTATGTGTCAAGAAGGAAATGGGGCTTGTAAAGCCCTTGGGATGTGTAAATCGACTGAAGAGGCCTTGTACCCTCCCTAGGCAGGTACAGGGAAGGTACTTCCCAGAGAAGGATTTGATTTTCTGCTGTCCTTCTGAACTGAGCAGGGCTGGGAAGAGGGAGGGTGAACGTGAAGGCCCCTTGCCAGGCCTGTCCAGTTTTCCTTCCTGGTTGTGGGGATTCTGGGAACAGGCCAAAGTGTGAACCCTTTCACTAATCCTTTACGCTGACCAGGATAGGGAAAGATCAGCAGAGGTCAGCAGGGATTTACTAATATAAGCACATGCCTTCCTGTTGTCATGGAGACCCAACTCTTGCCATTCCTTTATTCCGAGTTTATTTAGTGGTTGTGTTGCTCTGAACCCCCTCTGGTGGAGGGGTTCCCTTGTACCCTTCTGTAGGTCAGGTGTGTCCCCAGCCAGAGGGCATCCGCCCCCTGGCATTGTTACCCAAGACTTCCAAAAAGCAAACTTGTGAAAAGCAAACCCCAGAACAGAAGCCGGTGAGTAATGCTAAAGCAGCATCTCCAGGCACTGAAGTAATTGGCCAACTTGTCATTAATTTCTGATTTCTCTTCTTGCCCTTTGATAAGATCATATAGTGAAGGTCTGAAGAATAAGATTATTGATGTCAGTTATTAAAACAGAGCCTGGTAATGCAGCTTGTTTGCCTTAAAGTGTTACAAAAGGTCACAAACCTCATCGTTTAGGAAAATCTTTGTCAGCTACCTTTAAAGTGTAAAACCAGACCTGTCCTGGCAAAGCTCAATGAGTGCTTTATATGGGACTCTGTTAGCCTTTGAAGTTCCTCCTAATCCACCCCTAAATGCCTGGAATGGCTTCTTCAAAGAAGCTGGAGCCTCCTCCAGTTTCATTTCAGAGTAGGGTTGCAGGATAGGATGACTGTAATATATTTTTAATGTTTTTTTTTTCCTTACAAACATCACTAATCCATATATTTCTTGTGAAACATAAAGGAAAAATCCTGAATGTCATTGTTAATCCAGCGACAACTGCTTTTGTGGAAAACCATAAACTCTTGTCATTCAGTGATTTCTTTGCCCTGATTTTCGCTGTGTTCATGAAACAGCGTAGTCTGATCTGCAGCAGGAAAAGCTAATTTATTTAGTTTTTCTTATTAGCATTTGGTGCATATTCATGTGTAATTCAAATTTGTATAATAATGTATTACAAAATTGAGAGGAATTGTTGCATGTCCTTGGACTGATGGTTGAAAATAACAAAATCAGAGCTAAAATATTATCGTCTGTGCTCTTTCTCAAGGCAGAAGTTTAGCACTGCCACAGAAGGAGTATTAGGGTTAGAATACATTCACACAGGGGCAGGGTTTGCCCTTGGGAAATATTCCACATTAGTACAGGCGTCCTGGAGACAGGGGAGGGTGTGATAGTCTTGGAGCTGGTGCTGTTAATGCACCTGAAACCTCCTCGGTGTCGGTCCAACACGAGGTGAATTCTCCCCCAGCTGCAGTTCACGGATCAGTTTGAAGTTATTTAGATATTGTTTCATTTCCATGATTTACACTGCAGTCTCCTCAGCCTGCTCCATGCTCGCCCTGTGAGCAGGGCTGTGGAACTTCGGGATGTTTGCTCCAAAAAGGAATATTTCTTTCCAAAATGAGGTCCTGCTGAAGTGAGTAATTAAGCACTGCTGTTGTTCGTGGTCAGTGAGTTTAGAGGAGGCTGGAGCTCTCCTGTTCCTCCACGGCTGTCTTTGGTCAGCCAGGAAAGCCTTTTGACTTACTAGTGGAGTGTTGGGTCTGTGTGTGTGTGACCACGGGCCAGAGTTCTGTCACCAAGTCCTTGTGCCAGGCATTCCTGAACACAGGTCACTGAGCACTGCAGTCGTAGCAGGGACCAGAACAGGGAGGGTACAAAAAGGTAAGTCCGTTGTGAAAGAACGCTGGAAAAGGCAGGAAATAGCAAAGGGATTTGATGTTTGTCTTTATTTGGAAGAGAAAACCACATTTGAGCCTTTGCGGTGGCTCAGCCTGGCTACCTGCAGTGCCTGGTGGTGCTGTTAAAATGGGAATGTCTGTGCAGGTGGATGTGCCGCAGCTCCTTCCCAACATGCCCCACACTGGGGCTCCTTTTCCATCCCAAACCCTGCTTCTGGCCTGTGCAGACTGCAGGCTGGGGCGGTTACTCATTAAGCCCACAAAAGCTCATATCTCCTGCCTAGTAAAGCTCTTTTGCAAATAGTTTCCTGGGCTTCCTCTCTAATTGCCACAGAGATTCCAGGCAGATTCCGTCATCCTTGTTTTCTGCCTGACTGGGAATCTGAGAATAAAAGGGTTGATGGCAGAATAATGGGATTGCTGGACAGTGCAGTGCTCAGCAGCTCTCCCCAGCATCACATGAGAGGGGACGGGGCGGGGGGGGGGGCTGTAGAGATGATGCTGGGAAGAGAAAGGGCTGCCCAAATCCCTGAGCACCCTCCCTCCCCCGGCAGCACGGCCTCTTAAAAGAAAACTTAGAAACTCTAAAGTCTCTTGGTGGGAGGAATTTGGGGGAGGTCAGGGCAGGGGCAGGCTTTTGTAAACCCAAGTCTCCAATAAATCCCTTTCAGGCCCTGAAGTCGGTGCCTCCACCTTCAGGTACAAAGCGATGAGGAGCTGATGGAGCAGACTGATGGAAAGCCACTGACTCAGACTGAGTGCTGGGGGTGTGGAAGGTGCACCAGAGCAAGGCAAACATGACCAAAACTGGGCCAGGATAATGAGGCATCAGTGAGAGAATGTGTAGGGTCAGCTGAGGAGCCGTGCTGTGGGGTGTGATCCTGTGGGGTGTGATCCTGGCATGGCCTAAGCAGGGAGCATGGCATGGAAAAACAACATTCCTCGGGAAGTGGTGGCACAGCGAGGGGAGCTGGGGGGACTGTGGGGTACCTGCTCTGCACCTGCAGCTTTGGGGGGTCTCCCAGACCTGTCACTGCCTGGGTACACAGAGAAGGCAACAGAAAGGGGGAAGAGCTGCTTACACAAAGGCCTCTGGGGATGGCTTGACTTCCAACACCAGGGAAGTCGAGATTGTCTCCCCAGGAGCAGTAGCAGTTTCTCAGATACTGTTTGCTCCTTCATGAGCTTTATCTCTGCTTTGAGGCCATTTTTCACAGGCATTTTCAAAACATCTGCTCTATGGCTGTTTGCAGAGTTACTTCGAAGTTGGGGTGTTTCATAACACTTCTGCAGGAATCAGGCTGGGATGTCTCTACTGCACAGCTTCTCCCTCATTTATCCTGGGATTGAGCAGAATGAAAACCTCTGATCTCAGCTGCAGTGGGATGAGGTGCTAATGACTGCTGCCTTTGTGGAGGGAGAAGTTCTCTCTTTGCACTGCCGTCGTCCCTTTATACTATTTTTGGTTGGTTTTTGTCTTGCAAAGTGCTTATTGTGTCATTGAGTCCAGGACATATATCCTAATTCTAATATCATGGCCGCTATCTTCTTTCCCCTGGGCTGTCCTGCCCTTTGGCCAATCTGCCCCTTGTTTCACGAGGCGAATTTAGAATTTCTTTTGGAAAAGAAATGAGGATTCCTCCTATTCTTCCATTCTGCTCCATTGAGAAATACCTACATTGAACACTTTTTTGTCTTTTTTTAATATCATGTATCCGGTGTAATCTCATTTATATGAACTAAATTTGCGGTTCAGTGGGCATGTCCCATCGCATTTTTGGATGGTGGAGCTGCTTAATGGGGCAAGAGCCTTTTAAACACTCCCATTGTGGGGACGGCAGGGCTAGGTGTGAATTAACTGACTGCATCCAAATGCTCCCAGGTTTAGGGGAATCTGGTCTCAGCATTACTTCCAGTTATCAGACTGGTGTTTTGGCTTCGGCAGGTGCTAAGAGTTTGGAATCTAAAATGCCGTCAGCAAATCTCATCAGTCTCTGCTCTTCTTTGCCTAAAGATTTCCTGCTGTGTGAATTTACATGTCTGATATGGGGAGAGGAGGAGGGCCAGTGGCTATCAAACTGAGCAGCTTGATGTAAAATCAGGGACTGTGTGAAATGTGTCCCTCTGGAGTTGGGTTATTTATGGGAGCATCTTCAAATCACTGGGGGATTAGCTGAGAAAAAATTGTAAGCCCAGAAGGAGCCGCTGGGACATTCAGAGCCACTTCCCTTGGCCCATCCTGCTGGGACATTCAGAGCCACTTCCCTTGGCCCATCCTGCCTCTCTGGATTTCCAGGCACAAGTGCTGTGCCCTGCCAGTGAAAGGGGTCATGGAATTTTGCACGAAGTTAATCTTGTGAATGGATTTAAGGTGATGAGTGTCACTGCTCTCAAAGTGACTCATGGATGAATAAGCATAAGTGAAATAGTTGGTTTGTGAGTGTCTCTTAAAAAAGCGGGTACCTACTCACACATCTTGGCAAGAAATTCCTGATTGCCACCATATGAAGGCCTGTTACTTTGTCTGATTCAGAGTAAATGTTTGATTCTCCAGTATCCTTCTCAGCTCGTGGCTAGAACAGCCCCTTGAAGTGTGGAATTTAGGTGGGCAGCCTCTGAGTTGGATGTGGTGATCAGCAGAACTTTTTCCTTTAGAGCTACAAACGCTGACTGACAAAAAGTCTTTTCTTGACAGGAACTTCCTACTCTGAAAATGACAGTGGCTGTTCCTCATCCCCCTGTGAGAACGGTGGGAGCTGTAAGGATCTGGAAGTGGGTTACCTGTGCACCTGCCCCGTGGAGCCTGTAGCCTACGTGGGCAGGAACTGCGAACTCCTGTACGATGCTTGTGTCACACACGACTGTCCTGCCCACATGAGCTGCACCCCGACTCCAGGGCTCCTGGAGTACGCGTGTGTCTGTGAGCCCGGCCCCACAGGGCCTGGCTGTGACCACACTGACGAGTGCGAGGGCAGCCCTTGCGCTGACCCCCGCTTGGAATGTGTGGACAGAGAGGACGGGTACAGCTGTAAATGCCAAACGGGCCCGAGCGGGGCAGGCTGCCACCCCGAGAGCGCCCAGTGCTCCAGCCAGCCCTGCCTCAACAACGGCACGTGTGTGGAGGGCGCGGGGGGCTACTCGTGCCTCTGCCCGCCCGGCTTCACCGGGGCCACCTGCGGCCACGACATCGACGAGTGCGCCTCGGGGCCGTGCCGCAACGGCGCGATCTGCCGGGACAGCCCGGGCGAGTACAGCTGCTTCTGCGTGCCCGGCTACCAGGGCTACCACTGCGAGATCGACATCGACGAGTGCGCCTCGCGGCCCTGCCGCAACAACGCCACCTGCCTCAACCACATGGACCACTACGAGTGCCGCTGCGCCCCCGGCTACACCGGTACGGCTGGGGACGGGCACGGGGCTCAGGGACAGACCGGGATGGGGCACAGGGATGAATGGGGACGGGCACGGGGCTCAGGGACAGACTGGGATGGGGCACAGGGATGAATGGGGACAGGCATGGGGCACAGGGACAGATGGGGACGGGCACGGGGCACAGGGACAGATGGAGATGGGGTTGGGGCACAGGGACCACTCATCCGCTGCCTGGAGCTGGGAACAGGGACACAGGTACTGCCCACACACTGCCTCAGGTTGGGGCACATCTCCCTGCTCTGGCAGTTCCACAGTGGGCCTCCTGCTGAGGTGTCCTGGGGTGTTGGTAACAGCCTGAGCCGCTGTTGTTTTACAGCTGTGAGACTCCATCTTTGCTGCACAACTTGTATTTCTGGAGTGTTTGGTGCTGTGTGTGAAAAATGGTGCCTGGCTTCTTGTTGTGGCTTCCAGGCAATACTTGAGGCTTTGATTTCCATGGGTGGTGTGGATGTTGAGAGACACGGATCCGAGAGTGGAAGTGGGTGGACTGTCTGAGACTTGAGTGCTCTACATATAAAGTAGTGTAATTAGTTCTCAGAATGAAATTAAATGAGATATACATAAAAAATCAGGAAATAGATATTAGTGTTTCCAGGTGTAATTTATCTCTGCCTACCTGCCCAGCAGGATTTTTCCGAGGGAAGTAGTTACTTTTTGGAATAAAGTGACTTTTAGTTGGAGATTTCCAATTCTTTCATGCCTGGCAAATGTGTATTTATGCATCTGTGCTAATGGTGGCTCAGAGAGGAATCCACACGTGGGAGTTATCTGTGAGGGAGGCAGGGGGCTCTCCTTCCCCCAGCCCTGCTTATCAGTGTGGAAGGGGCTGGAATGTGCCCACTCTGCCTGGTACCACCTCGCACATGAACTTTCTCGGCCTTCCTCCTGTTCAGACTGAAGTGTTTAAGGAGTTGGGTTGCTGTGAAGGAATCCTGCTGATTACCAGTGGAATGAGGAGAAGTTACAACATTGGGAATGCAGTCCCTGGTGCTGACTCACCCTGTGATAAAAATGAACAGAGATGAAGGAGGAAAAAGGCAGAGTTTCTGTGTGGGCCTTCAGGTCACTGGTGATTTTGAATATCAAGTAAAATTCTGTCTTTGCAAGTCAGTTTCTTTTTTTATCTTTATGCTGAATCCTGAGTTCAGGATTGTGGGATTCCCCTGCCAAGGAAGGGATAAAATGACCCAGGCAGCTGGAGGAGCTTGTGCTCCAAATTATTCTGATGTCAAATACAAGGCTTTGCCTTGTGGTTTAGTGCTTCACCCAGAAGTTCCAGCACCGCTGGCTGGCAAGACCACGTTGATCCTGGTGCTTGCAGCTGGAATTTGGGTGAAGGAAGTTTAGTGTGGGGATTGAGGGGGTTGAAGCAGCAGATTAGGGGGCCCACATTCCGCCGGGATTAGGATGGCCATGGCCACTCTGTGGGGAGCCTTTTCCTGCAAGGGCAGATTAGATGGATTGGCAGGTGCCACTGTAGTGAAGAAGGTTTGGAGGTGATGGCAGGCCACGGGCAACTCAGAGGTGGAATATAGTGTGATAGGATACCAAACCAGGTGTCCTAAACCTCGTAAGAGCTGTGTGCAAGATCAGGATTTTATGGCTTATTGAGAAAATGGATGTTATTTGGGAAGTGATGACTGATTGGGTGCCTCAGAAACCTGAATGAGACAGACTAAAGCTTTGCAAATACTAGGAACTCGTTTTAGTTTTGGTGGAAGACTGAAGTCCAAAAGTCTAGACAAAATTGTTTTGTTAGCAAATAAAAATTAAAAGTCCTTAGTTTATAAGAATCACATACTGTTCCTGAGCTCCCAAATATTCTATGGCAAAATTAGAACAGATCACTCTGGTAGCCAGCTTGGGTTCATAACGTGGCTCTTGTGACTCCGTCTCAGAATTCCAGGCAGCACAGATAACACTTTTCTGGATTTATAACACAGCCATTTCTCTGTTTTGTAACGAAGGTGTGAACTGTGACGTTGAGATAGATGAATGTGCTTCAGAGCCTTGCCAGAACGGGGCCCTGTGCAGTGACCACGTGGGGTTCTACACCTGCACCTGTGCTCCAGGTTATGAGGGAACCCACTGTGAGGTGGACACCGATGAGTGTGAGAGCCAGCCCTGCCAGCACAACGGCACCTGTCGGGACCTTGTTAACAGGTGAGGAACCAGCGATGGTTGGGCAATTAGACACCAGAGCAGACATCTGGGGGGAGTTGGATTTAGTGTTTTGGACATCCCAGTGGCACTAACAGTGATTTATGGCTGTTACTGGGAGAAGCTCCCTCCCAGCAGCTGGGGTGTTTAAAGAAGGGAGGAACAGATACAGAAGGAAATGATTTGCAGAGGATGAACAGCAAAGGCAATGCTGAGAACATACCTGTGTGTCTGAATTTGCCTTTCCACAGGTAAGGTGTGAACACAAGTGGGTTTGAGCACTGCCAGCTGAGCTCCTTTTGCCCTTTCCTCACACAGGGCTTTGCGGTCCGAGGAAGAGCTGATGCCTTGCTGTGTTTGGTGCCCACAGGTACCACTGTGACTGCAGTGACACGGGCTTCGAGGGGGACCACTGTGAGCTGGACATCCTGGAATGTGCCTCCGACCCCTGCCTCAACAGTGCCACGTGCCTGGAGGGCATCAACCACTACAGCTGTGCCTGCTGGCCAGGTGGGCTGGGGCTGTGCTGGCACCTGGGCACGGGGCAGGGCCAGCACTGCTTAATTGCTGTGCTGAGCACAGAGTTAATCACCCTGCATTGCCAGGGGCAGGGGGGCTGCCACTGCTGCCCTTTACAGACCACCCCAAAAGGCAGCCACAGCGTTTGGGAGGTGGGTTCCAGTGAAGCTGTGCCTGATGCTGACACGGGTGTCCTGGCAGGTTACACGGGGCAGAACTGTGAGGAGGATGTGGATGAGTGTGAGACAGAGCCCTGTCACAACGGGGGAGAGTGCCTGGAGCGCTCCAACCCGGCCTACTACGGGACACAGCCCGACTTCCCCAGCAACTTCAGCCACAGCCAGGCAGAGGGGTTCCTGTGCCGGTGCCAGCCTGGCTTTACAGGTGAGCTGCACAGGGAATGGTCATCCACAGACTGCTGTGTGGTTTGAGGAGATGGGAATGGGGAAATCTGGGACAAAAATCACTGGTACTTGGGAGAGGGTGGAGAAGGTGGCGGCCTGGTGCATCAGGAACGTGCTTCTCTCCCGTGCTGTGAGAGTGTAGCGCAGAATATAGTGCAGAGAGCTGGATGTCATTCTCTGCCCAGGCTTGTCTCCAGGCTGAGGCAATGGCCTGTGTACTCCTGATGCCTCAGTGAGTGCCCTCAGGCTGTGCAGGTGCCAGGGTGGTTTCCCTTTGTCAGTCTCTCATGCATATGGCAGAATTCATCCCTAGGGGATATCTGAAATTCCTCATCAGAGGAAGCTAATTCCCTGGAGTCACAGGTGTTTCCTTGATGAGACAGCTCTCATGACAGTAACTGTATAATCAGAGTGGGAGACAGGGCTTTCTTGATACTGTGCTCTTGGAGCTAGAAGCTCTGTGGATGTTCCACTGAAATATCACCCTTTCTCTGGATTATAGATAGGTATAAAGGGCTGGATTTAACAGCTGGGGAAAATCCCTGGTGGGAAAGCATAAACATTAATACTTTATTATTTTATTAGAGAAAAATGAGTGTTTGGTCCACTATTGCACAGATGAGAATGGTTCAGAAGTTCTGACCTTGCCAGTGCTTGACACTGGAAAATCATTCCGTACTTCATTTTCCCCCATTGTTTCAGTGGTGGTGCCTGTGTGTCACTGTCTGCAGAGACATCCTACAGCTCAAGAAATTCTTTTGCATTTTCAAGTGGCAGAAAAGAAGTGCAAAAAATTATGAGTGCCCTTGTCATTCAGATCCTTTCCCCGCCTACTGCAGGAGTGCACCTCAGGTGCCTGTCTGTGTTTCCACTTTGCAGGGGAGACCTGCTTCACCAACATCGATGAGTGTGAATCCCAGCCCTGCCAGAATGGAGGGCTCTGCCAGGACCTGGTTAACAGCTTCCTCTGTCACTGCCTACCTGGTTATTCAGGTAATGCTGGGGAAGGAGGGCTGGAATCAGGTCGTGCTGAGCTGCTGCAGCGCTGCCTGGCTGCAGGATTCCAGCCTGGGCAGCACAGGCTGCTGGGCAGGGCTCACATGGACTGTGGGAGTGGGATGTCTGCAGGTCAGGGCTCAAATGCCATTGGAAAGCTGTGTGATTGTGGGCAAGTAACTTGAGAGGCCATGGACTAGGTCTGGAGATCAACTATGAAACAGTCTAAGATCAGAGTATCCAGGACATCTGTATCCTGGAGTGAAAGTTCCCTGGGAGAACTGTGGGGTTTTCCAGTGAAGGTACTGAGATGGTAAACAAAAGCAGCTTTAAAATAAAAAAAGGGTGCTTAACATTCTAGTTGTCACAAGCTCCTGGTGTAGCAGATTGGCTCAGCAGCACACAAACATCTGTAAAACATCTCCATTCCCCAACACCCCTGGATGATAAGACCCAGCCATTTTTGGCTGAAGGCAGTAATCTGCTATGTTAGAAGGTCAAAAGGTCTTTGTGATGTGAGCAAAGGAAGCCTCCTCTGTTTACAAGGGGTTGGGGAGTCTGGATTCTTACCCAAATGCCCTGCCTGACCCTAAGGGTTCAGTTTTCCGGTTGAGAACTTGGGGGATAGTGAACATTGCATGTCAGCTCTGTGGGGTGGTACTCTGCTAACTGCTACTAAACCTCTTCTCAGTGTAAAATAATCCTTCTCAGTCCTCTGCATCTTGAAATTCCATGTGTCCTCTCTGTTTGGGTAATAGAAACCGAAGAGTAGCTCATAACAAAGGTGATCCCCAGCATGGTCCTGTATTTCTCTATTTGAGGTGAGGGCAACCTTTCCACAGTGTTACCAGGCTGCCATCTCGTGGGAAAGAGGAAAACTTGATGCTAGAAATAACACTTGTCCCTTAACTTGCAGGTAGCAGCATTCCAGAGACTGTCTCAGGCCTTTATTGCATGGGAAAGTTTTCTGTGTTCCTTCTGTGGTTGCAGTGGTTGAGCTGTGTTGGTTTAATCCCACCCAGCTCTTTCCTGGGAAGACCTATTGTTTTCATTCCAGAATCTAAAATCAGCTCCTAGTTAACACCTTCTGGAAGTGGGCTGAATTCTCTGTGGGGTTTTTTGGCCTATCTCATTTGCCAATTTAGGCCAGGCTGAGAAAAATTTGCTTTTGTAGGTGAGGCCTTTGAAAAGAAGCTTTTACCTAAGCTCTTTATCGCTGCTTTCTCGGGCAGTTACAATGCTGTACTCGTGAGCTGAGATCTTGTCCAAAGAGATACTTTGAAGTTTATCTTTCTTGTCAGAATTCCCACTCACATCTGTGCCCTGTTCCCTTTTCCTCCTCCAGTGCCCCAGCACCCTCACAGAGCTCAGAATTTCACTCTGCTTTGCCAAGCTGCAGATCTGTTTAATCCATTCCAGTTCTCAGTGTGCTCATGGGCAGAAAAGCTGACAGAAACACGGGATGAGGGGCAAAGGAGCACTAGAGTTCATTCTGTTGCATCAAATTTGGGTTCATTAGTACTCGAAGGGGATTAGAAGCCGGTTGCTGTTCTGGATATTGCTTTTGGTAAAGGACTTTGTCTCAGCTGAGGTGGTTCTGACACATTAACACAGCGAAAGGCAGGGAGCAGCCTGTGAGATCACTGAGTGCGTGTGGAGGAGTGAAGCTGACAGGGAAATAATAGCAATTAATCTCCCCTCCTTTGTCAATTAATCCCAGTACAGTCATGCTGGGTAAACAGCTTATTACTTCATATTAGGATCACAGAACAACTTTGTGAAGCTTCCCATAATGTTTCTCTTCAAAACACATTTCTGTGGCAGCTTAGATCTGCCGTGAACTTGGGCTTAAGCTGCCTCCGCTGATTAAAGTGAACTTGCTACTCTGCTGAAGAATGCTTTCTTGGGGCGGCAGGGGTTCCTTCTCTGTGTTTGTGCCTTCGGTCTGAGGAATTTGGGGAGTGTTGGGATAACAATGCAAGTCAGGGGAAATTCTTTGCCAATTAACTGCCTCAGTGCCGTGTGAGACTACAGTGGGCAGGGAGATGAGCCTTCTCTCTGAAACACAGTTGTTGCAAAAGCGGTGCCTCATTCCTCAGAGAACAATGTGGCAGGTCCTGAGGAGTCTGTTCAGCACACAGTCTGTGCTTTAGCAGAGGATTTGTGTACCCTGAGAGGATGGAATGAATCAAAAGATTGCATGGGTACTAAATGAAGTGTGAAGGAGAGTGAATCTTGCATGGTCTTGGAAATTATGTCATCTGTGGTCAAGAGAAAAAGCATATTAGGAAAAGTCTGTCTTTTAGGGAAAAAAATGTCCAACAAAATGAATTCTTTATTCTCAGGAATGGTATCAGTCCACCAGGCCAGGACAGGGAAAAGGTCCGTTCACTTGACATGGGCACTGATTTTTAACCTGCAAGAATGTAACCACAGAAGTGGAGTTTGGATCATCCACTCTTTAAAAACTTTCAAATGGCCTGTGTTTGCACTCCTGCCAAAGTTGTGTGCAGGAAGGCAGTGTCCCGAGCCCAGCCTCAGTGAGCACAGCATTCCCAGAGCGCGGCATTCCCACCGCTCATATCCTGCCCTGCCAGTGGCACCTTGTGATCATGGCACATTCTGAGCCTTTCTGCACATGGCTGAGGAACACCAGTGCTTTGATGAGAACTCAGGTGATGTGGTGTGAATGTGTCCTGGTGTAATTGGAGTGCTTATTGACCATCTGACTTTGTTCAGCCACCGTGTCTTTGTCTCCTTAAAGAAGCAGAAACCTTCTGTGCAGCAGCTATAAATGGTGACTCCGTGAGGGTGCCAGCCCAGATCAAATGGGCTTGAATTCCTGGGTCATGGGTCAGGAAATAAATGGGAGATGCTTCTTCCTTCTCACCACCTTTGGATAGATTTAATTTTTTTGTGCAGGTATTTCTTGATGTCAGATTTGGTTTAGAGACGTTGCCTCTCCAGCAAGGGCAGCTAAAAGGTTAAGATAGTAAAGAGATTAGAGGCCTGTTCCCCCTTCAACCAAATCCCTTTCGGTAAATATAGCTGAAGGGAGCCAAGCAGCACTTGGTGAGACTCCCCCGCTTCCCTTCCGTTCCACATGGCTTCTCCCTGCTGGACCTCAGCTCCATGGTAATGAGCCCTTTGAGTGCCCGTCATCTGAGCAGAGTGCTGCAGCCAGAGCCTGCTGTGCCCAGGGCCAGGTGAGAGCAGAGTGCCGGGGGCCTGTGGGTGTGCTGCTTTCAGTCACTCTGTGGGGGTATGGAAATAGAGATGTGTGGGTGTGTAGACCAAAATACCGGTCTTTTTTAGGGGATTTAATGTTCTCCAGTCTTCACAGTTGTTACACTTTATTGTTGCAGTAGTAGCTGAATGGGCACAACCGCCCATGTGCCTTCTCCTCAAGAAAACAGAAGAGTCTTAGTGGCTATTAGAGACAGTACTCCAAATGTGTGCTGGGACAGGTCTGTGCATGCACAGGACCCAGATGTGGCTCTCTGAGGAGTTTTGACTCCAAACAAACACTCACTATATCCCTCCCACTTAAAATATCTCTAAAACTGACTGGCATGTTTGGATTGAGTGAAATTAAGAAACTGCAATAGCTACATGAGTTGTTGGAATGCTTTCTTTTAATATCTTAGTGAAACTGCTAATGCAGATTCCAGATCCTGACATGTGGGAGTTTTGTTTGCTTGGACCTGACATGGATACTAACAGAGACTCCAAGTTTGGGGAGAAGCTCCCAGGTAACATTTCTTCACAGAAACAGGAGACTTCTCTGGGTCCTTACAATATAGAAGTACAATTCTGCCTCCAGGAATTTTATAAAATTAAAGCAACTATATTTAAAAAAAAAAAAAACCAGAACCCTAGAGGAAAAAAGGAGACTGCAACAGCTAATTTGATAAGATTGTTGATGAGGAAAGAGAGAGTTTTGATTCTGCAGTGCCATGTCTAAACCAGTACAGTCAGCGTAACACAGGGAATTTCCTTCCATCCAGTTTGAGTTCAGAGAAACAGATCATGGTCATTAAAACCTGAGACTTTTCTCTGTGAATACGGCACAGTAGAAATGCCTGTGCTCACAAATCCGTGGAACAGGGCACAGGGAGGAGGGAAACTATGGGATGGTCGTGATTGAGTCAGTACTGAATGTACAGCAGGGGCCAGGTTCACTCTGCATTTGGAGCTCTCCTTGTTCCTGTGGTTTAGATGTTGCACAATGGTGGAAGTGCAGCTTTTTGGCTTAGCCTATAAAAAGAAAAATCCATATTTTGGCTTTGTTCATGGAATTTGGCAGATTCACCTGGGAGGCAGCGAGGGCCAGAGGTTGTGCCTTGGCTCTTTCCCCTGGAGCTGAGGCCGTGGGCACTGCAGGGCAGTGCTGGGAGCGCACATTCCTGGTGTCAGCACGGCCAGGGGCCAGCTGGGAGGGTCAGGGCCGGGCTGGATTAGACCTGGCGCAGTGCAGGGCTCTGCTCCAGCCGCTGCTTCATCTCCAATCCCTTCTCGTCTGACCGGCAGCACCTACACACGTCCTGCCCTGTCGGTCCAGCCCTTTTTGTGATCCCTCCCCCCCTTCACCCCCATTTTTTCCCCTTCACTGTCACCAATGTCCACAAGGAGTCGGCCATGGAATCTGCGCTGATTGGCGTGATCCTGAGGGGAATTGTTCTGCTGGCAGGTAACTGAGCCGGGCCGGGGCTGCCGTGTCCCGCTGCTCGGGTGCCTGCCCGGGGCAGGGGGCGGGATGGGGCTCGGCGGGGGCTGGAGGCAGGAGGAGGGACAGGGATTGATTGGAAGGGAAGAATGTTTTGGTTTCGAAGAGACCTAAAGTTTTGTTTTGGAAACTTCAGGACAAGGAGTGTCCCTGTCGCAGGGGCCCAGCCCGGCGGCCCCTGGGCTGCAGTGCCCAGACACCCAGCGCGGGCTGCGCCGGGGCTCGGCCGTGGGCTCAGGGGAGCGGTGCAGACACGGGTACCCCGGGCGGGGCTGAGGGACGTTAGCTCTGCTTTTTACGGGTGTCTTCGCAGTTTTCCTTTCTCCTTCAGTGGTTTCCAACTGCCCGTTGGAGGAGTGGTGTGTGCCGTCGCTCTGCTGGCCCGTGCCCTTCCCCACCTCCTCGGGCACCAGAGCGGGCAGAGAGGGGTTGCCATGGAAATGGCAGTAATTGTGCAAATCTGATTGTGTCGGGGCCGTTTGTTGCGGCTAATTCTCTCTCCCTGCCCCCTCTCCCCACCCCCCCTCCTTTCTTCTTTTGATAATAATAATACAATCCCTAATTAGGATGCAGCAGGGAAAGGTCGTTAGGAATTCAGCTGCCTTATGGAGAAGGCAGGCGGTGCCGGGCAGCCCCGCTGAACCCCCGTGTCGCAAGGAACAGACCTTGTCCTTCAAGGTTTTTTGGTATCTGGCAGCGAAATTAGGGTATTTCCCTTCGTGTGTCCTTATTCTTTTAACATTTTATGTATTTGTTGAGGTGTATGATTCTCACACTGCATACAATGAATCTCTGCCTATTAATGGCAGCCAGTAAATCACTCCATTCAGGGATTTAATCCCACTTGCATCTACGGACTGTTCCCACCACTTGGAATGTGGGGAAGGATTTGTATTTGAATATACGGTGAAAGCTCAGCCACTTCTGAGGGTTTCTGACCCAGCCCCCGTGGGTTGTTGGCTTAGGACTGTTCCCTCAAACACGGGAATTAACCGGGATGTTTGAAATCCTTGTCTCCAGATAGCAGCCTTTTAAATACCACTTGTCTGATTTTCAGATAACAAGTTCCACTGGTTTGCTATTGTTAGTCTTTAACTAGATAAGGAACTCATTAAACGTTTTAAAGTCTCCTAATGATGTAATGAAGCAGATTGGCAACACTTCTCTTACTAGTGGTGATTCAAACAATAGTAAACATTTGAGCTAAGAAATTTAGAGGGAACAGAGGAGACTACGTGAGAGTAACTTGTTTTTGTAACTTGCTTTTGTCAACTTGTGTTGTGCCCTCCCTTTTTGTTTTTTAAAATATACCTGAAAAGGGATTTCTGTCCTGTTCTTAGAGAAACAGAGTAGTTTTGAACAACTTCTTAATATCTACTTCCCAGCGTGTCTGCAAAGACACAACAGTCCATGTCTTGGAGAAGACTGGAATAATGGATATCCAGGAAATGATCTGTACTTTTGGAACCTGTAGTGCTGTAGCTCCAGGTAACTGTTCATGAGGGGGTAACATTGACTTCCAGGAAAAGAATTGGTGTTAGCCAGATTTTTCAAACTCTTGCACAATCTCCTTTGTTATCAGTTTGTTTTAAAAACTGCTCTAAATTCAACTCTGGCACTGCCCTGGCTCCTAGGAGAGCAGGAATGCATGAGGGGTTGTTTGGATCTAGCCTGGAAAGGGTGGCTGTGTGCTGGCACAGACAGGGACAGGGACAAAGATGATGCTGGTGGTTCTGGCTCTCGAGGAAGATCTGCCCTCCTGTGCTGCTGAACATCTCCTGTGCCTCTTTGCAAGCCATGAGGTTGGGCAGCAGTGTGTACAGCTTCTTCTTTCCACCCCCTTCAAACAGATAATCTAAGAACCCAGAGCAGCTGCATCCCATGGGAAGGCTGGGTGTTTAATTAGCCACCAGCTTGGGGTTGTGCACTCGCCATGGGGACTAATTTGCCAGCTGGTGTGGAGCACTCACCCCACAGGTGTGGGCTGGGGACAGACCAGGCCCGTGCTCCTGCTGCTGCACAACCTGAGAGCTCCTGGGCAGAGCCCTGGGCAGGCTGGGAATGTGCCATGGGAAAATGGGCCTCTCCCCTCCTCCCAGCCCTCTCAGAAATGCAAAAATTCACGGCATCTCTCCTTTTGTTATCCAGACCAATGTTATCTGCCCCGTAAATATCAGCAGCTCTAATCTGAACCAGCAGCATTGCACGGGTTTGGGACTGTACCAAACCTGTCTTTGCTTATTCAACAGCCTCTCCCCGAAATCTGACTGCAGTCTTGCCTCCTGCAGTCTGGAGAGCCCTCCAAGAAACCCACTCCACATAGTTCTACTGGTTTGTCTCAGTTGCAAATGAAGTCTTTCTGTCTTCTCCCAAGCTGAGATTTTTCCAGGCCCAGTGATGTCCCTTGTATTCCATTTATTCCAACACATTTCCTTCTTAGATTTGTGTTGCAATCTTCAGTCCTTGCTTTACAGGTCAGATCACAGCCTGGGTTCTGTGTGCTGAGCAAGCCCAGTATTAATAGCCAGGGCAAAAGGGCTGTGCTGGGGCAGGGTCAGCAGCTCTGAACTGAGCTGAGCTCTTCTTCCAGGCACATGATATTGTCCAAATTCAGTGCTTTTCCACAGGCACTTCAGAGCAGTTCTCTCCTGGCTTAGATCAGTAGAGAGCAATGTCCCAAGGTAATTCTGCCTGCAGAACAGCTCTGGCATAGCTGGAAAGTGCTGAATTACTCCAGCCTTGCACTTCCCTTTCAGTGCTTCTCAGAGCTCCACAGTGTTGTGTCCCTACACTGGCACAAACAGGTTGGTACCAGCACCTTCACTGGGGCTGGCAGAGGGAGCACTTGGACAGACAGCAGGGACTAACATGGGGGCAGTTCTGCCTGTGAGGGGACAAACCATCCCTGCAAATATTCAAGAAGCCTGTATCTTCACTGAATTTTTATTTTTAATCACACATCAAGTCCAGCTCCAGTGCTGCCAATGCCCCATCTCCCCTCATCTCTCTCCCCCAGCCAACTCCGTAATCTCTTTGACATGCACATTCTGTCTAGTGGCTTTTCTTTACAAATGTCCTTTGTGTTTTGATTCCCCTCCTTTGTGTGTGAATTCCTTCTTTTTCTTCCTGCTGCCCTGGTTGTGCTTGCTGGCTGGATTCGGGTGTAATGCTATTAGATTGGGATAATCCATGCTTGGTTTATCTGTGGGACTGTCTCTGAAGATTAGTGAAAACCAACATTATGGGCTAGATAAAGTGAACTGGTTCAGAAGGGCTCCTCTGTCAGTCTGGGGGTGCTCAGGAAAATGACAGCAGATTTTCATTAACCAGATTTGGGGTAATGGCCTGTAATTTACTTGGGATCCATGTGCCTTGAGGAGACTGAGCTGCAGAGTAGGACCTCACCCAGCCCCCTTCTGCAGAACTGGGCAGGACTGAAGTCAGCTTAGTGCAAGCATGGCAGGAGTGCCTGTGGAGCATGATTTGTTTGTTGTGTGGGAATGAATTGAGTTTGGCGAGTTTTACAACTGGTGGGTCATCTTGGAATTTGAATTTTTTAACCCGAGGCTTTCCGGTAACTTCCTATTCTAACACTGTCTGCAGCACCGGTGGCTGGGGCGGTGTGGCTGCCAGGCCAAAGCTCTGTAAATAGCACCTGGGAGGACACAGAAGTTTGGTTTTCCTGCTCTGCCCCCAGGAGCAGTGAGTGTGGGGCTCTGTGGTGGCTCTGGGAGCGCCGGGGGGGCTGTGCCAGGCTAGCTCTGGGAAGGGAATCAGTCCCTGCAGTGAGATCCCGTCTCTGCATCTCTCCCGCAGGTGTGGAATGTGCTGTTAACATCAATGAGTGTGAGGAGGGGCCCTGCAAGAATGGAGCTGTCTGTGAGGATGGCATTGCTGACTATTTCTGCCACTGTGCCCCTGGCCAGGATGGCACTGTCTGGGGAGGGAAGAACTGCTCTGTGAAGCTCACCGGGTGCCAGACCCACGACTGCCAAAACGAGGCCTTGTGCATCCCCACCTACCAAGCTGAGAGCCATGGCCACCTGTGCCAGTGCCAGCCTGGTTTCTCTGATGCCACGTGCTCGACACCAACAACGTTTTCCTTTGCTTCCAGAGGGTATCTCCTCGTTGAGCTGCCCGTGGGCAATGAGAGCGGGAGGGCCACAGGAGGAGAGCGGCCGCCCAGCGTGTCCCTCCGCTTCCGCACCACCCTGCCCAGCGCTCTGCTCTTTTACCGAGGCCACGGAGCCGAGTTCCTGTTCCTGGAGCTCTCGGAGGGCGTTCTGCACGCCGAGCTGAGGAGGGACCATGTGGGGTACCCGCTGCTCCTGGAGGGGCCGAGAGTGGATGACGGCCAGTGGCACAAGGTGGAAGTTGTCGTGCACAGCGCCCTGGAGCTGAGGCTCTGGCATGACTCTTGTGAGGCAGGTGTCTGCCTGCAGAGCGCTCCTGTCCCGCCTGGAGCTGCCCAGAGCCCACAGGCCTTCTCCAGCCTCTATATTGGAGGTGCTGAGGATCCAGTGGCCAACAACACACGGAGCCAGCAGGGCTTTGTGGGCTGCCTGGAAGACCTGCAGGTGGATGCTGAGGTCCTGCTGCCGGTGGATCTGCTGGTGGGAAAGTCCTCCGTGGTGAGGCCGGGCTGTGACCGCACAGAGTGGTGCCTCTCCCAGCCCTGCCTTCATGGAGGGCTCTGCGTGGACCTTTGGGCGACCTTCAGGTGTGACTGTGCCAGGCCTTACGGAGGCCCAGCCTGCTCGCATGGTAAGTGCCACGGCATTCACAGCTGCCAGCTCCAGAGCTGCTAGAGAAGTGTTGATGTCAGCTCTGGAAACAGTATTTTCTGCTTGACCAGGGGCAAAACTAAAGCAAAAGCCTCTGTGAATAAAATTCTCATTGATCCCTTTCCTGCTCCTGCAGGAATGACTGTCAGTTTTGTGGTGCATGTCATTCCTCTTTGAGCCAGGAGCTCTGACTTGCCCTTTGTAACAGATCTGTGTGAGTGCAGGGCCAGGAAAGTTGTTTTACTGTGAAAATTTCATCTTGAGCTTCTGAGTTGAGGATGAATAGGAATGTATTGCTTTATACATAAACCACAAAGTGTTAAAGGAAGCTCTTTGACAATTTTGAGTTAAAATCATACCTATTTTTTCCTCTTGAAAGGCTTGTATTACTATTGTTCCAGTTTTTTGTTTCAATTCTGAGCCCTAAACATGGCAGGTACTGCTGTTACCAAGTTTACAGGTTTGAAAAGCAACTCTGTAGCTTAAAAGTCCTTGAGTAAATCTGCTGGGTTGGCAAGGGCTCTGCTAGACCTGTATTTCACTCTGGTGCTCCTTGGGTGCTTGAATTCCTGCCCTCCAGAGAGAGCCAGGACACATTCACCTACTTCTTAGTTTCACAGACATTTGGGGAGGAGCATCGTTACCCCGACACAGTTGAAAACATTGAGAAGAAAGATTTGCCCCCATTCCTAAGGAGCTACAGCTCAGAACATCCCTGTGCCAGCTGCATTCCCTGTCTCTGACCTGATGGCATTTCTTTTCTCTTCCAGAGCACCCAGCAGCCACCTTTGGCCTCGAGAACTCCACCAGCTTTGCCTCTTTCACCCTTTCTGACAGCCTTGGTGCAGACTTCAACATCTCCTTTTTCCTGCGGAGTCGGAAGCCCCACGGTTTGCTCCTGCAGATCACGAACGAAACGGGCCCTGGCCTCACCATCTACCTGAGGGACGGCCAGCTGAGGGTGGAAGCGTCACCCACAGACACTGTGACCTTTCCAGAGGATGTGGTGGATGGCAGAAGACATTTGGTAGCTCTGTCTTTCCGAGGAGGCACTGTTGGTGCTCAGCAGTGGGACACATATGTGGAGCTGGGACAGCTCGTGGCACAGCCTCTGCCAGCTGGTTCTGAAGTGTTTATTGGGGGCCACCCGGACCCAGACAGCGCTGAGCTGTGGGGGGGCTACTTCAAGGGCTGTTTGCAGGACATCCAATTCAACAACCACCAGATAGAGTTTTTCCATGTTGAGAATTACAGCGTGCCACAGGAACTCAACGGGACTCGGACTGGAAACCTTGTGAACGGCTGCATCTCCGATAACACCTGCAAGGTATGTGATGTCTCATTTGTCTCTGTGAGCACTTCTTTGCCAAACTGCTGGAGTTCCTGTAGGTTGGTGCTGGGCATGGGGAGAAGCAGGGGCTCAGGAATTTCTTGTGCAGAGACCCTTGTGCTTCCTTCACTGCTTTTGAGTCTCTATTTCATTTCCCTTCTCTCTTGATTCAAATGCCGCTCGTACTCCTCTTTGTTGTCACAATTCTACCAAATTCTCTTTGACCTAAAGATGAATTATACTGCCCCTAAAATCCCCCATTTTGTTTTTCAGTCTGAGCCATGTCAGAATGGTGGCAGATGCATTGTCACTTGGAATGATTTCCATTGCAGCTGTCCAGCGAATTTCACTGGGAAATTTTGTGAAGAGAGAGTCTGGTGTGAAAATGATCCTTGTCCTGAAGCCACCACCTGTGTAGACGTTGTGGCAGGATACGTGTGTAAGTTCTGTTCTCCTGTTGGTGTATTGGTAAAATCCCTGATGTTCCCTGGGTAGGATCAATGTTCCTTGTTTGTGCTGTTAAAATAAATACAAACCTATGCTGCAAAAACAGAGTGGTGCCCAGGGCCACACTCCTGCAGCAGCACGGCCTCGGTGGGTTCACTCCAGGTGTGACAGAGCACAGCTGCTTCTGTGGCTGTGACCTGATCTGGCTGTGTCACTCTTCTGACTCAGGCTCTACTTTTTCTGGCAGTAAAAGGGCAATAGTGGGACTTTTGTGCAGTGAGACTGACGAGTAAAAATTACTACACAGAGCTGGATATAATTACCAGAGGTGCGAGTGTAAACAGGAAGAGCTTTAGGGATGCAGCAGCTTGGGCTGTAATCCTGCTCACACTAAGCTTCCGAGGTTCTTAGGGAGGGAACCTGCCAGGAGTGTGCCATTGGTCTGTCTCAGACACGACACTGACTGTCTCAAATCCCTCATGCTCTACCCCTTTATTTATAGGTCTGGCTAATGCAACATTTAATAGTTACTCTGCCATTGAATTTACCACCAACACATCAGTGACCAGGACCCTGAGCAGCCTCCACATGGATTTCAGGACCAGGGATGAAGATGCAGTTTTGCTCTGGGCTGTGGAAGAGGTGGATTCCCTGCAGGTAGCCATCAGGAACTCCTCCCTGCTTGTGGCCATCAGGAGTGGGAACAGCATCGAGGGTGTGACCTTCCAGAGCCCGCAGCCGGTCACAGATGGGGCCTGGCACTCCATCTCGGTGTCCATGGAGGAGCCGACCGTGCCCTCCTCCCGCTGGCTGCTCCGTCTGGATGGGGCAGGGAATGTGACCCTGCAGGGCAGCGCTGGGAACTTGGACTTCCTCAAGAACAACGTGCTGGTCGTGCTGGCCGAGAACTTCACGGGCTGCCTGGGGCAGGTGCAGATCGGGGGGCTGTTCCTGCCCTTCGCGGCCCCGCTGCCGTACCCCCAGCCCGAGCAGTTCCTGCGGGTCGGGGGGGGCCCTGTGCCCCTGGGCTGTGCCGGGGCCGACGTCTGTGCCTCCAGCCCCTGCCTGCACGGGGGCACCTGCCACGACCTGTTCAACGCCTTCCGCTGCGCCTGCGGCGCGGGCTGGGGGGGGCAGCGCTGCCAGGACAACCTGGACGACTGCCAGCCCAGCCCCTGTGTCCACGGGGACTGCATGGATGCCGTGGCCGACTTCCAGTGCGAGTGCTTCCGGGGCTTCATCGGGAAGAGGTGTGACATCAACGTGGACGACTGTGTGCGGCACCAGTGCCTGAACGGGGCCACGTGCGTGGATGGGGTGTACGGGTACTCCTGCAAGTGCCCCCCGCAGTACTCGGGACCGCGCTGCGAGTAAGTGCTGGGGCTGCCAGCCCCAGAGAAATGGGAGCTTTGCTTTGGGACACTTGGGGAAAATTTTTCATTGCCAGTATCTGGTAGGTAAAGCACCTAAACTGTGCTGTCCAGGTCCAAATCCTCACTGACAGGGGCTCAGCCTTCTACAGGATAAGGATCCTTCCTTCTGGTGTGGGTTATCCCCATGCTACCGTTCAGAGCTGTTTAGAGGGCAAGTTCTCTGGTCTGTTGTCACTTCCCTCTAGTGTTCCCCAAGAAGTCCATCTTCTCTGGGACTTGACTCCCCTCTGCCATATTCCTGGGTCAATTTAAAACAAAACAACTTGTGCCATTTCAAATGGAACATGGAGATAAATGCTCATATGGCTGAGCTCCAGTTATCTGACCCTCCCAGGTTGAATTTCCTGTTGTTCCTGCTGCATTCTGGTGCAGTTACCTGGTACTGGCATTATCCTTCCTGGGCCTGGCTGTGCTGCCTTGGGCATTCCAGCAGTATCCTGTCCCTGGTTGTATTTCCATCAGCAAGAACAGGCAACTGTCTGAAAAAGGTCCTGGTACTGATGCAGCTCCTGCCATGTTCTCTGGGCATGGTCCCCGTAATACTCTGATATTATGGAAGATTTCTGAGACTCCTCCTCTCCACGTGTGTCAAAGTCCTTCCTAGAAACACCAGTGACTGTTCTTAAAACCCTCTCCAGCCCTGTCCCCCCTGAGCCCGGTACACCCTGCCCTTCCCCAGCTCCAGAGGCTGTCCCTTGCTCTCCGCAGGTGGCCGTTCCCTCCTCAGGAGTGTGGCAAGAACTTCACGTGTCTGAACGGCGGCCGGTGCGTCACCGAGAGCTGGGGAGCCAACTGCTCCTGCAGGCCAGGCTTCACTGGGAGGAAGTGAGTGCTGCTTTGGGGTGGCTGCAGGGAGCCAGAGCTCTGGCTCCTCCTCAGGGGGTGGTGAGCAGGGTCCCAGGCCTCACCCTCTCCTACGGCCTTGTGCCCATCAAAGGGCGGCTCCTAAACTGTACCCGAGCTGTTCCCTTGAGCAGAGGGAGCCCTGAGATCATCCTGCTGCCAACACCAGGTTTTGCACCAAGAACTGCTTCCAAGTAGTGCTTGTGCTTTGTGAGAACTCACTGCCTGTGCTGGTGACCTGTGCTGGCCTCAGTCCCACAGAAACCGCAGCAGGAGGGTTGGTGTGAAGGGGCGAATTGTCATGTTGTTGAACCCTGGAGAAAGCACCTCAAAAAGATGCAAGAGGCACTTCTCAAGTAAAGGAGGCTTTTTTAGCCTGTGTGATCTGTTGTCCTGTGGCACAAGAACATCTGTGACAATTCTGATACCTTTTCCTTTGCAGCTGTCAGATCAATATCAACGAGTGTGAGCCGAACCCGTGCCAGAACGGGGGCACGTGCCAGGACTCGGAGAACAGATATGAGTGCGTGTGCAGTGCCAGCTACACGGGCGACCGCTGCGACATCAACGTAAGCAGCGCCCGCCCTCCGCACCGCGAGCTGGGAGGAGCCGGCCCGGGCCGGGGGCTGCGGGGTGCTGGTGGGGCTGTCCCTGCACGGGGAGGGAGTCAGCTGGCACCAAAGAATCCTGAGCTGGGAAATGTTTTTTTCCCTGCAGTGCTGCTGCATGTTGGTCTCCGGCATATAAACAACCGCAGCAAATACTCCTCAGTGTCTGCATGTGCTGCCACATGGCTTTTGGGGCTGTCTCTGCACATTTCCATAGATTTCACAAGTCTTTGGACAGTAATCCAAGTACTGCAGTTGGCCCAATTTCCTGGAGAATGGAATTTCAGTTGGTGTTTTGTCTTGCGTGAGAGTTACAAAGATCATCCGAGTAGCAATGGATGTGTTTGGAGCAGGGAAGTGGGATAAAGTGGGGCTAGAAGTGGTTCAGGTCCAAGTTCAAAGCCGTGTCCCGTCCCTGAGCCGCTGCCCCCAGGCCCAGCCCTGCTGTCCCTGTGTGCCTGATCCCGGTGTTTGGGGGGCTGGGATCCACGCCCTTGCTTTCTCTCTGTACAGCTGTTGCATGGACAGGCTGCTTGTCTGGTAACCTGGGAATGTACTAACCCATCCTGCATGGAAAGGGCCGCGTGCCAGGCGGGGGCTGCTGCTGTTGCTGTTCCCAAGGGCTCTGTAACACGTGCCAAGGTCACCCTGACATTTCCAGTTTGCATGCACAGACTCCCTCAGGCATCTCCATCCCCTCTGTCCCAGGACACTTCTGGTGGATTCCTTTATTCGTGTTCATCACCATCTTGCTTTTTGCAGAACTTCTTCCCTTCCCCTCTGGGCAGGCCGTGGTGGGCAGGCTGGGGACTGGGGCTGGGGCTGTTTGCACCAGGGACAGCCAGAAGGGAAGGGGGCAGCTGAGCTCTCCTGCTCTCTGCCCCTCCCACAGCAGCAGCACAAGCACAGGCAGGGGCTGCACTGCTGGGGCTGGACTAACCTGCATGCTCTGCAAAGCCAGAACTAACCCTGCACTGCACTCGGGTCTGGGCAGGCTCAGGGCATCAACCGCAACTTCAGGTATTTGAAAGGGGCAGAAGGACTTCCAGGTCCTCTGGGAATGTTCCTTCTGTGCTTTGTTACATCAGAACAAACTGAGTGGCATCCAGAAGCTGTAACTGATCCAGTTTGAATTGTTTTGGTTTGGAAGGTGGCAGATACATTGTTAGCAATAAGAAATATTTCTTATTTTTAGGCATGTTGTAATTTTAAAACTTCCTTTCACGACAGAAATTCCACGGTTTAGTTCTTTGTTGTTGTCTTCCATGCCATCCTTAATTCCACCAGAATCTAAAGAATTCTCATTTCTCTTCTCAGTACTTGGGCTTTTTATCATCTCCATCTCCCATACACATCCTGACCTTTTTAACATCTTCCCCTTCCTGCTGCAAGTTTTCTCGAAGCCTCTTCCACAGTTTAACAGCCAAATCAATTCTCTGCCTTGCCATTAGATACATAAGTGAACTCTTTATTGCCCTGCTTGGGGAAATTTTTGGGGGTTACTGAAAATTCACATTGCTCTGCATTAACTTTATATTTTTTGGCAACATTGGTCAGATCTTTGCCAGTGGCACCTGCGTATTTTAGTCTGATGTTGGTAAGGAGGTTCCTTTAAAGACTCCCAGTGTGGATCCTGAGTGTACTGGCCTTTTCATCTTAAGGGGCTGTCCTGGTGTGAAAAAGTGCTTTTTTTTTTTGCTTTTCTAAAAGTCATTCTCCCTCTAATCTGACCGTTTGGGTCAGCTGTTGCAGTTTTTGTAACCACTGGAGTTTCATTGTCTCTCCATTAATTTCTTTTACAGAAAGGGACTCCAGGTGCTCTCTTCCCCTCCCCACTAATTGAAGTAGCTGTCCCTGTAGCCTGTGGCTCTTTGCTGCTCCTCAGCATTGGGCTCATATTCATGATTCTCACGGCAAGGAAGAGGCGCCAGTCCGAGGGGACCTACAGCCCGAGCCAGCAGGAGGTGGCAGGAGCTCGGCTGGAGATGGACAGTGTTCTAAAGGTGCCACCCGAAGAGCGGTTAATTTAGGCCCTGCCGAGACAAGGAGATGCACCTGCAAGGTCTGCTCGGACCTTGAGCTCTTCCCAGCACTTGCAGCAGCACATCCACCCCATCCCAGTTTCCTTAAGGCCCGGGCACGACGACATGGACTTTCCGTAGGAGGCAGCCGCTGCCTGTGGGAGCTGCCCCGGCTGGGCCAGTCCCCCAGGGGCTCCCAGGGAGCCTCTGCCCTCCCTCCTGCCCGGCCCCACAGCTGGGCGGGTGCTCAAGTTGCTCTTGGCTCCAGCCACTCCCAGGCAGGGGTGGCCCAGTCCAACCTGCTCCCGAGGCAGGCAGGAGCGAGCCCCAGTGCCGGCTCCGCTCGGGAGCTGTGGGGAGCGGGCTCATGGCTGGTCTGGGGAACTGCTCGGGCTTTGCCAACAGCTGAAACACACTCCAACTCCTTCAGCTCAGGTGTGTGAGCTTTTCACAGTCTTCAACAGCAACAGCAGCTGTGGCCTCCTGCCCTGTGACAGCCCCCGTGTTACAGGGAATTGTCAGGAACTACCGCAGTCCTTGTGCAAATCCATGTGGGATGACGTGGTGCTGTTAGACATTCCCACGGTACCGTGCAGGGAAGGTGCAGGCACCACTCCGGGGCTTTGGGCAGTGCTGGAGCTGCCACGTGCTGGACTCAGGGGGTGTGTGGAGGGGAGAGGGGAGCAGGAAAAGGGTCACCAGCCTCCCCTGCATTCCTTGGGGCCCTGTGTGACAGAAGGGGACAGGGAAGGGGGAGCTCCTGGCCTGCAGTGCCTCAGTGCAGCTGCGAGGGAGGTGCTGGGCCCGGGGCTGAGGGCGGTGAGAGGCAGCACCGTGAGGGGAAGCTCTGAGTAACTCCCTGTTCTACCACAGCAGCGAGTGTGGGCTCACCTCAGCCACTCCTCCGTGGTGGGAGCCGTGGGGGCCGCGGGGGCTGCCCTGCTGCTGGTGGTGCTGGCAGCCACGGCCATCGCCATGAAGAGGAGGAGAGCGACCCAGGGCACCTACAGCCCCAGCCGGCAGGAGAAGGACGGGGCTCGAGTGGAAATGTGGAACGTCATCAAGATGCCCCCGACCGAGCGGCTCATCTGACCCTGGGCACCGAGGGGCTGCGTCTCCTGTGAGTGCCATGGGAGCTGCTGCAGCCCCTGTGTCTGTGCAGGACAGGCCCTGACTGCCCAGAGCCGCTGCCAGGCTGCCTGCTCACACCGCAGGGCACTCGGCTCCCAGCTCTCTGCAGGGCACTCAGCTCCCAGCTCTCTGCAGCTCATCCCACACCCAGCTGGGGGTGAACTGCGCGGGGCAGGAGCAGCAGCAGTGGGGAGGAAACGACCCTTTGTGGAGGGGCTGGGGAGGAGGGGTGGGAGGGGACCCAGACCCAGGGACAGAGCCCAGTGCTGTCACAGCCAGGGCTCCTGCTGCTCCCACGGGCACCAGGGGTCGGAGCCACAGGGGCTGTCACTGCCCTGCAGGCAACAGAAAAAACACCCTACATGTGAGTCAGGTCCACTTAATGGGGATTAAACCACTGCATTCAGAAATAATGTGAATAGTCTGGTTGTTTGAAAAAACATCTGCCTGTGGTTCCTCTGCAAGGCTAAGCCAGGTGAATGAGTGGTGGGAAATCCTTCCCAGAGCTGCTGCTGCCCCTCCCTGTCTGGGCACTCTCTGGCTGTACATCCCACTGTGCTGGACAGGGCTGCTGGAGCTTTCCTTGAGACCAGACCGAACCACAGGAGTATTTTAAGTGCCTTTCTGAGCCTCAGTTGCCAGTTACAGTTTAACTTTGTGAAAGGAGGATGTTTCTGTGTAGAACAACTGAGCATCAAGTAGTACCTGCTGTGTGAGGAGGGGAGGAGGAATAGTTGTAGATCCAATCTCTCTGGACAGACAGTTCGGGCTTGTCAGTACAGGAGAGTGGCGCTTAGTGAGCCAAACTAGTGCCCTTTGACCCAAGCCAGGGTTGGTGTTGTAGTGACACAACACTCACCTTCCACTGCCCTAAGGAGGGGTTGATTCTGTGGCTTCTCCTGTGTTACTGTTTTAGCTGCTGAATGTGCTGTTTCTTCATCAAAACGTGGCAGAGCCTGTGGCAGGAAATGCAGCAGAGCAGGACAGGTGAGGTCTGAAGTCAGTAGTGTTTCAGGATAATCACTGCAACTGTCAATGAGGAATATTTTAGAACACGTCTGCTTTTTAATCTCTAAAATACTGTTAGTAAGCAGGGTGGGAACCTGCCCACTGTAGCTCACTGCCACCAGAAGAAAAGGCTGATTATTCTGGTACACTTTCGGGCTTATTTATTTTTTTTACTTTGACTGTAAATGTTTCTAGTTCCAAGCAAAGGGAAGAGCACAGAACTACTGCTCAGGTGTGGATATTTAAGAACAAGAGTGTCTGCTAAGAAGAGGTCTCTGCACTGAGGCAGCTGCTGAAAGAGTGAGAATGTTTGAAAATAGAAAAAAATGAATGAGTGGGAGACAGTATCTCATCTCTAAGCTCAGGTTCCCTCTAATACTGGGGAGGAGTTGAAAGAACAAGTGGTGATCCCACCTGGCTGTGTTTGGGAAGCAGCTGAATGTGGCAGTGCCCAGAGATGCCCTGACTGCAGCCGGGAGCTGGGTCCTGCTTTGATTTATTTATTGGCAAGTGCTCTGCTGTCACTGCCCATGGGACTGCTTTGCTCTGTGCTCCTCCAGCTCAGGCAGCTCCAGTACACCCTGAGAACAGGGACAGGGGCACTGCCCCGGCCCCTCTGGCAGTGGAATTGGGGAAGGGGTGAGTGGGGTCTCCCAGCAGAGCTCTCCTGGGACAGCAGGACTGAGGGAGGCCTGTGCTGGGCTGGGCACAAACAGGAGCTCAGGGCGGGGGGTGTCACTGGGCACAGCCCTGGGGGTCCCCTGTGCTGGATGCAAAGGTCACTGTGGTGTCTCCAGCCCTGGAATGACCTGGAGCAGGCTCGGGGGGGCCTGAGGCTCCTGACAACCCCCCAGCTGCTGCCAGGACAGGTCCTGCTGCTCCACCCCTCAGGTGGGGTTCAAACCGCAGCAAAAGGAGGCAGCACCAGGGTCTGAAAGAATCCCTGTTCCTCCAGCCTGGTTTTGGGAACACCAGCCCTGTGTTCTCTGAGCTCACTAAGCTACTGCAGCAGGGCCCAAAGCCCAGCCCAGGCTCCAGCCCCCAGCCCCAGCTGTGTCTGTGCCAGGCAGCAGCTCCTCGGGGGCAGCAGAGCAGCTGCCTGGACTTCGAGCACCCAAAGCCAGTAGTAGCAAAGGTGTTAAAATCCTCTGTCAGTGTCTTGAGCATTTCTGCAAAATAATTTATGGAGGGTTTGTTGTTGTTTTTTTTTTTTTTTTCAATAATGAACTTTACTTTCTTTTGATATTTAATTTTTGAATATATTTTTTCACAAAACTGGACTTGCTGTAGTTAATGATCATGATCCTGATTTCTTTTGTAACTGTAAATTTTATAATTTGTATATAATTAGAATGTCCTTCAAAAGAAATTTACAATAAAATTTGGTTAAAAGCAGAGCTGCTTACGCTGCGTTGTGGCTGTTTTTCCCTGAAGAACACCTTGCTGTCTGGGGAGCTGATGGTGGGGTGTGGCAGCTGCAAACCCTGATGCTACTTCACAGTTGAATCATTAATTTTGTGATGGTTTGTCCCAGCCCAGAGGCCTCAGCCCAGGCCTGGGGCAGCAGGACAGAGCTGCTGGAAGAGCGAGGCAGAGCTGTGCAAACCTGCTCTCCCTGGGCTCTGCTCCAGAGAGCTTTGGTTTTCTTTATTTTTTAAATAAACTTATTTGTAATGGCAGCTGAAACAAGAAAAATGGTACCAAACACAAGGTGGGGACAGGAACATGGACAAAGCTGAGGATAACGGCTCTGAGGAATAATACCAGGAACACTTTTTATCCTGGATTTAGTAAAAACATCAAAAATCCTTCTACATCTGACCTAGAGCTGGTTCCCAGCCTGGCCTGCTCCCAGACAAGCACCAGCAGGAATGAATCATGTTAGGAATTCCTGAGTTTAAATAAGACAAAACCCCCTAAATACTGCCCTAGGGAGAGTTTGATTTCCCTATTACAAGAAGCCCAAAAGTCTTCTGCTTGCAAACCCTATTCCAGAAGTGAGGAAAGTCCCAAACTCCTTGTCCTCAGAGGTACAAAATAAAGTGAGGGGTGATCAATGCCATTTCAGTGCAGTGTCAATGCTCTTCAGTGCCTCAAAACTGACTTCAAAAACAATCCAAGTGCTTGTCCAAAACTCTGTAATATGGGCAAAGTAAAGGAACCAGAGATGGAAATGAACTGCAGTGGGACTGAGTGGTTTTAAACATCTGAACTGGGCCTCCTCAGTGTCTGATCCCTGTGTGACATCAACAATTGTAACCCAGAGCCTGTGAGGGCAGGACTGCCCAGTGCCCATTCACATCCACCATGAGCCAGGAACTTTGGTCATCCAGCTCATAGCAAAGGAGCTCTGAAATTCCACACTGAATTATAAGATATAACATTCATATTCTGAACTGTATAAAATAAAATGGAACTGTTACCTTAGACTTTAAATATTTTACTATGCAATACTAAACCCATCTGTCTTCCAGCACAAAAAGAAAATACAAATCCGAGGGAATGGCTTGTCCGAGGAACAGCACTGTACAGAAACAGAACACCCCTGGAATACCGTGGTCTCTCCTAAGCCGGTGCCATTTCAGCTGTTAGGAATATTTTCCTTTTGTATTGCCCAGACCCGAATGCACAGACAGCCATTCCCATTCCCCAGAGTAAGAAAACTTCCCAGATTACACGAATAAAATAGATACACTGGAAATCAGGTAAAGCTTTACAGGAATTTCCCCACGTGTCCCAGATGCTCTTCTCTGTCAAAGGCTCCACGGTGACGTGATTCCCTCTGCGAGTGACAGGTTTTACACCCCGGTGTGCCCAGACCAGACCAAAAGCAGCACTGCAGTAGCCAGGACCAGGCAGAGACCTCCCTGGGGATGCTGAGGGTGGGCTGGTGGCTGAGGGGGCTCCGAACACCCAGCTGGACATGCCCTTCCCTTTCCATGTGCCGGGACCAGCACAGCGGGTCCAGCCCGGGGGGCTGCAGGGCAGTGCTGGGGGTGTCCCACTGCTCCCCTGGAGCCTGGATCCCCCTCAGGGACACCCCCCGCCCACAGGGCCCCCAGCACCCACCTCCCGCTGCAGCTCGGGCGCTGGGAACTCTGGAACCCCTTTTCTTTGTTTGTAATAATCAAGTAAGATATTGTTACATTCCATTCCTATACTGCCATTTATATTATTGACAGATAATATTAAGATACACATATATAAGAACTAGGATACTCTTCATGGCCTCTATTTTCTGATGTATTAAACAAAAACAAACTCAAAAAAAAAAAAACCAAAAAAAACCCAACCCAAAAAAAACCCCAAAAAAACAATTGCTGGTGTTTCCAGTTTCCCAACAGAGATGCAGGACCAAACCCTGAGCAGCTGCTCTGTGCTGTGGTCTTGAGGCACCAGGGCCTTGGGACAACTGTGCCCCAGCAAGGCCCCGGAGTCAAAGCCCCATCCCACAGCACCACCTAAAGAGTGTCTGGGTTCCAAGGCAGGACAAAGCAGAGCCGCATGGATTAATGCAGTGCAGCCCACAAGCCAGGTTTGTTTGCTACACTTTGCCCGTGGAAACAAAATATTGTCTTTCTATGTGTAGTGCCAGAAAAACTGAGGGCTATTCCCAGAGACAGGAATGAGCCCCAGCACAGTGTGTGCCGTGTGCTAGGCACTCAAAATACAGGGAAGGAGTAACTCCGCATCAGTAGTACTGCCTGAAAAGCTGTGTGTGGAAAACCCAACCAGCCCCCTCCCCTCAGGCTTTGGTCAGTGCAGGAATCCCGGGCTTTGTGGTGAGGGGAAGGGAGGGAGGGAGCGATGGCAGGGACTGGGACAATGGGGGACTCTGGGCAAAACCCCCTCGTGTGTGAGTTGCAGCTCAGTGATGGTCCTGCAGCTGTCCTGGCTCAGCCTTCTGTAAAAGAAATGCTTGGTTTCATGCTGGCTCAAAAAAACCAAAACCCCCTCTGTCACTTCCAGAGGGACACCAAGGCCATCGAGTGTCACTCAAAGGTTTCCCACCGCTTTCTGAGCTGTTCCACCTTACCTGGCGTGGGTGACACGTCCTGCTTGGTCTTTTTTAACAGATCTTCAAATGGATCTTTTGTCTCCTCAGACTTTGAGGACAGTAACACTGACTCCAAGCCCTTGGCTGGCCTGGCAGGGAGCAGAGGGGGTTCATTGGCCAGGAGAGCCAGAGCCTGTTTGGGATCTACCTTTGTGCTGGACTGGCCCACCTGTAACGCTGGGGGCTTGGAGGGCCCACTGGGACACGCTGCCTGCAGGGAGCTGGCTGCAGAAGGGCTCTGCAGGAGCAAGGAGCCAGCTGCTGGCACAGCTGGAGCCTGGCTGAAGAGGTTTGGCATGGATAGTGTTGACAGGTTGGGCTGAGGTCTGTGTGGTGGGTAGAAGCCACTGGGTGTTATGAAGCTGGAGCTGTAGGCGTGACCTAAGGAGGGGGTGAAGGAGCCCCTCGGGGGTCTGACCAGGGACACTGGGATGGCTCCTGGCAGTGTCTGGGTAAAGGGATTAGGGGATGGCTGTAGAAAAGGTGGTGGGGCTGGGGAAGGGTAGCCCAGGGGCTGGACAAATGGTGCAGCTGGAGGAGGCACAAAGTCACTTCCCCCCAGGCTGAAGGCAGCCGTGGGGGGCGGCGGGGCCGAGCTGGGCAGGCTGGGGGGCCCTCGCTGCGGGGCCCGGCCCTCCCAGCCCACCGTTCTCAGCGGGTCCAGCAGGTTCAGAAGGAAGTCACTGTCATTACCTGCACCTTCTGTCTTCACCTTGACAGGCTGGAGCATCTCAGCAGTGCTGGCAGCACTGGACAGCAGCTGGGATGGGTGAGGGGAGTAGTTCCCAGACTGCTGGATTTCAGGCTCTAAGGACACGTGACCCGCTCCAAAGGGCTCTGGGATAAGATCAGACACTCGCCCCTGAGTGGGGAGACTCTCCACTGACCCCACTGGAGTCTGGTGCTTGGAAGCCCTGGGTGCTGGTGGTGGTGGCACTATCCCCAGTTCTGGAGTCTTCCTTCCCTGTGGCCTCGGAATGGTGATGTTCCCTTGAATGGCAGGATTGGATTCATCCTTCTCTGCGGGAGCCAGACCACTGTCCCTGCTCCGGGGTCTCCTGGTGACTGGGGGCACGTTTCCCAGGGCAATCAGGGACCTTTCTGGTGAGCTCTGGGAATACTTGGTGGGAATGGCCATATCATCATGGCCCATGCTCCACAGCTTGTTGTAGGGGTGGGACAGCTTCATGGTCGGCACAATCCTGCTCCTCTCGGACACACCCAGGTCCATTCTCTGCAAGAAAACATCAAAAATGGTAACTCTGACCAGAACACAGAGCAGGAAGTGAGCTCAGGCTGCTGGGGGCTGTGAGGGAAGGGATCTGTGCCCAGACTGCCAGCAATGGAGAGGCACAACAGCGTGTGCCCTGGGAACACAGACATGGAACCAGTCAGGACTGGCAGCTTTAATTCCTGCTCTGCCTCTCCTTGTTCGGCTGTGACACATTGGGGCATCTGCTGGAGCTCAGTCAGGAGCACACCCTGTGTCCAGGGCACAGAAACTGAGAAGCCTTATGGAAAAGGTATGGAAAAAGCTGACAAATGTAATATTTGGATATAACACTAAATCAAATATTATTATGAAGTAGAAATGACATTCCCTTCTTTCATGTCAGATGAAGATCTCCGAGTCTGCTTCAGTCTGGCACTTTCTAAGCTGAATATGTCCCATGAAGTCCTTCACAAAGAATCCCTCTTCTCCAATCTAGATTTTTCAAATTTTAGCCCAAAATGACCAAATTAAAAGAAAAGAAAGCTTGGAGGGGAACTGAAAATTCCCAGCTATTCATTATCACTGCTGAGCATTGGCTTCAAAGCTAACTGTGTGTGACAGCCACTGGACAAACAGATTCTGAGGAACAGGGCAAATATCCTCTCCTTTAGAGAAAAAAGCTTTAGAGAAAAAGTTACTTATAAATGAGGCCCATTTCAGCAATTTCTTGATTCAGAAATTAATTCTGAAACACATGAGCAAATCCCTGAAAAATGGATTAATAATAATAATTATTATTATTATTATTACTACTACTGGGATTTAGCCAACAACACACAGAAGTTCCTCACTGGAGGGGGGGCTCAGCCCAAGCTCTGTGCAGCCCCAGCACCCCACACCTGGTACTCGAAGGTGCAGCGCTGCTCCGCCTCCTCCTTGGGCACCCGCAGGTCTTCCAGGCTCTTGGCTTGGCTCAGAGGCTGAGGCTGGGGTTCCACCTCCAGGTTTGGGAAGATGTCTTCCAGGAGGTTGATCGGGGTGGCCGTGCTGGCGAGCAGGGGGCTGGGAGGCAGCGGCTCCCGGGGTCTCTCCGGACTGCCCGTCTCCTCCCCATCCGCGCTGTCCGACTCCTTCAGGGCCCGGTACGGCTGAGGCCTGGCACGGGGACAACACCACGGTGTAAAGGGCCATTTGGTAACATTTGTGTGGCAAACACCATTTCCTAAGGAGCCGGGTGAGTCACAGAAAGCTCCTGGGTGCCCAATCCAGCTCCCAGAGCCCTGCAGAGCAGGATGTGGGCAGTGCCCGCGGGCAGGGGGACATGCAGAGGGCCCTGGCACCCGGTGGAAGTGCTCAGAGGGAAGCTGTGCTCATGCAGGTACAGCCAGGCTGGGGAGGGAGCTCTGGGAGCAGGGATAACGGGGTGCCAGCTCTCCGTGCTCCCTGTGTTCGCAGGCACTTCCAGCCTCCTGCTTTGAGCCAACTCAGCACACAACATAATTCAGTGTTTTCCTGCAATAATTGGGAACACTGTGCAGAGTTCCAATGATTTCACTGGTGTCATCTTATCAAGAAACAGCACAATCCATTATGGAGACACCTCCTTTACATTCCCAGCCCAGGCTGAGTTTGCAGGATGCTTCTCTTGCACAGACCTCAGCAAAAAAATGAACCAGAACATTTGCATTTTGGTGTGTACAGAGTACAGCAGCACGATGTGCATCCAATTAATAACAGCAAGTGCCACACATGGCTGTGGGGATTGGCACTTGACTGGCAGCTAGTTGTACTGTGGCATTTAAACAAGCTTTCAATTAAAAGGAAATATTTGTGAGACCTGCAAAAACAGATCCTATGGAAGAACCCTCCTCCTCTTTCCATATTTTATCATAATACATCTATATCATGCAAATTCCCGAAGAGCCCAGCTCCCTTCACTCCCCAGCACACTCACAGCAGGCCCTCAGCCAACCCCAGGGGTGTGACACTGCAGGTACAAGGCAGACACTGATGGTACATGGCCTTGGGGAGGGGGATCTCAAACCCTGGTCGTGCCTTTAGTCTCAGCTCCTGCGTGCTCTGCACTGGGTCACACTGCGACCCCCTGAGGAACATTCTGCAAACAGAACTGGCCTCCTCCACCCCAAACATGATGGGGGGAACGTTTTTTTGACCCTTTACTACTGAATTCCCCATCCCACCCACCTGCGGTCCCGTTCCTTCCCGGTCAGCCTGGACCTGCCCTCTGCAGCACACGCTGGATTTAGGGCCTGGAGACCCCCTGTCACACTGGCAGCCTCCTTCTCCAGCCTGGTCCAACCAGCTGCGGCCAGCAGGACTGGGACCCACCTCCCAGCTCCTGAGCTGCCTGGATGTGGCACCACACGGATTTCTGAAGCAGCAGCTCACAGTGCCCTGGAACCTCTTCTGCAGGTTCTGGTCAAGCCAGTGACTGCCTTTGTTAAAATGGACAAGTGCCGATTCAAAAGCTGGATACAAACAAACCCAACAAACCCCCTGCTCCCTGTGTAATGGTCACACTGTACCCAACGCCCTGGGAGGACAGTGCCCGGGGAGTCCCCAGGGAAGTGGGACCTGACAGACCAGAGGCTGGGATCAAACGAGTGACACTGGAGAAGGCTGGTTACTGCACTGAACCAGGGCTCACAGGACAACCCAAAAACACCAGAACAAGGCTCACAGGACAACCCAAAATCACAGCAGCACCACACAAGGAAGAGTGGCAGAAAGTCTGGACAGGAGCACGAGCAGCACGTTGGAACAAAGGACAAATGGAAGGGTGACATCCCACAGAGCTCCAGTCCGTGTAAGCCCGTAGGCTGTGGGCTGCTGCAGTGTTTCATGCAGGAGGATGCTTTTGCATGCTGCTCAACATCAAAACAAACAAGCAGGAGAGATGCTGGACATTCACCAAGCACTGTAAAGAGACCACAGGAGCATTCCCAAAATGCCAGTACGGGAGCAGGCACCCTGAGCAATGCAAAACCCACTGGTGGAAGCCGGCAAGAGCACAACCAAAGAGTAAAGGATAGACCATTCAAAAGGAGCAGAGAAGAAAAAGTTTTCAGAGAAGCCAGAGACGGGATCCTCTTCCTGCTGAAATTCATCATCAGAGGAGTCCTCCGAGAGGAAGACAGTATAGTGTCGCATGGGCTTTACCAGGCTGGGGACAGGAAGAGAAAAGGCAGTTATCGAGTGCTCACAGCTCCTGAGGAGAGAACCCGAGAGGGACGGAGGCTCCAAACCACCCCGAACTGGCTGATGGCACTGCCAGGGGCTCGCCAGGAGCACAAACCACGGTGCAGGGGTGCCACACACCAACCCAGCTCTCCCACCACATTCCCTAGTGTTGGGCATCTCTCTGTTCTTCAGAACACGGCTGCTGGTGTTAAATCAGTCTGCCTTCCTCAGTGAAAGCTGGGGCACTGCTGTGCTGTCCCCTCTCCTGCTGTAACAGGTATCCAGGGGAAGGGAGGTGAGGCCACTGCAGTGGGAACCATTTGTTAGAACATTTTTTTTTTCTTTTTAGAAAGTGACTATGATTAAAAAAAAAAAAAATCAATTTACATTAATAAAAGGCTCTACCTAAATTAAAGCAGAAAGCAAAGACACTTAAAAAACACTCGTGTTTTGAACTCAGATGCACATCTTTGTGCCTTAGGAGAGTAAGCCACCATTTAACACGACTCCAGAAAACCTAAAACCATGTCCAGAAACCCAGAGTGACACTGAATTTCCACACATCGCGCTGATAAGAGGAGAAGGGAGAGGGAAGGGGAAGAGGGAACGGGAAAAAGGAAAGGTGAAGTGGAAGGGAGAGGGGAAGGGGAAGGGATCCTGTGCCCCAGTGCCGGGGTCGCAGCGCGCGGTCCCCGCAGCGCGCAGCCGGAGGTGCCGGTGTCTGGGGCTCTGACAGCGCTGACAGCCGCTGCTCCCGTTAAATACCACGTCAGAGCGCGGCGCCGCGGCGAGCCCGCATTTAATGAGCAAGATCTGCATCTCGGGAGCTTTCTTCATGTGTCAGGATGCGCGGACAAATCAGCAGCACATCACGCTGCCCAGAAATGAAATGCTGACAAATGTAGATATTTCAAATTTAATTGACACCTAAATGTACTTGAGACAGAAAAAAAAAAATGTATATAGAAACTGGGAGTGCAGGATATGGGAATTAATAAGGAGAATTCTGTAATAATTTTAAAAGATGTTTCAGTTATGGGAAAATTAAATTTGTGTGTTTTATTACAGTGTTGCTTTTCCCTGAGGACAGGCATTATGGTACAAAGGGGTGTATGGACTTGACATTATCCTCCTAGAAAGGGCTCCCCAAATCTAAGGGAGAATAATTTTTATTGGCATAGTTTTTTAAAGAGCAGCCATACAGGAGCTCTAGGGAATTAGGGAATTTGTGCCTCTTAGACAGTAAAATGCAGAGAATGAGGGATTTGGATGCATGGGCTTTTTCCTGCTGGTATGAAATAGGAGACTTGGGACTGAGGGGATTACCTGGGAACTCTTCCACCTGAACACAGCTCAGAACTACCACTGGAATCCCTTCCTGCAGATCCTGAACACTGTCAGAGCTCCTCGCTTCCAGCGAGGCCATGGAAAACCTTCCCCATGACCAAATGCTGTGCAGGGGAGCCCTGAGAGCCTGGTTATCCCTGGAATTTAATGTGCTTCACAAGCCTGCATCACCCACCACAGCATCCAACACTTCATCCCAAACGCAGGGTAACGCCCACCACGGCCCTGCAGCCCGTTTTCCTGGACACAGGGAATGGCAGCAGCCCTGTGCTGAGTGCCCACGGCTGGTGCAGGGCCATAATGACCTGTCACAGCACCCCAGGGCCTCTGACACCCAGTAATTGTGAGCCTGACCCTCTGATTGCCCCTTCATTTCCTCCCGCTCCACAAGCGCTGGGAGCCAGCTGGGACACATCCTGGAGCACTCTGGAAAGCCTATTCCACAGCTAATAGGAAATCTTGCTGGGGTGTAAAAGGCAGCTCTCAGAAATGTGCCTGTTAGAAATGCAACACCTTATTTCTGTGACCAACTCATCTGTGTTTAAGGAGGCACAGCCACGTGCCCAGGGCTGCCCTGGGTGGTAACGCAGCAGTGCCTGAGCTCTCATCTGCAAACCCTTCCTTAGAGCCAGAAAAGCTTTTTAAAAATTACAAATTTTAGATTAAGGACAAATTTTTAAGAATCAAACATCATAAACCTTGAGTTATTGATACAATTCTAAAGAAATAAACTTTCTATTGAAATGGAAAAAAAAAACCACTGACAATTCCGACTCCTCTAAACACACTGGTTTAACAACAGACATGAGCCATGATCTTGGGTGTTCTTTGCAGTCACTGCTCCTGCCCCACTGTGCTTTAATTGAAGACTCATTAGAAAATGAGCACAGACACCCCCAAAACAATGCTTTTCTTTTATACATATAAAAAAAATTAACTCAGGCAACTAAAGATACAAATTTCCTCACCTCCAACACTACCAGGTAACACAAGTGAAAATATATGTTGTGGTGTATAAATAGTATGGTTATAATTCATGTTTCTGTTGATTTGTGGTCTGATGGTGGCAGGAACTGAAGATGCAGGTTAGCAGTGAGCCACCCTGGAATGGCAGCAGCTTTGGAACCCAAACGTGCAGGATCCTCCAAATGAACACACAAAAACCTGTCACGGATTCAATGATCCTCCACCTACATGCAGATCAAACACTACAGAAATGCTTTCAGTTTAAAAATCCCTGTCACGCCTGTGCAGGGTCAGCACGGGCCCTTTGCAGGATCTGCATCTGCTCCACCAGAGGGCAACCAAATTCCACTGTAAAACAACAAATAAGGCCGTCCAGCCGAAAAAACCCATCGGTTCGGGTACAATCCAGGGCACCTCCCCACCTGGAGTGGCTGCGAAAAGCCACCCCTGCTCTTCCCCTTGGGGGGTGAGGGGACACCCAACCAAAAGGCACAGTCCTTAACCTCGCCAGACTCTCAGCTGAGGGGTGGAACCAACTTGTTCGGACCCTTAGGAACTGCAGCTGATGCCAGGCTGTGCCAAGCAGAACTCGGTGCTGGTGGACCCTCAGCACTCGTGAGCAGCTGAGCAGCCAACACCCAGGAGAACCCAAACAATTGCAGCTGCCAGGGCAGCCTCCCCATGTGTCTGTCACACACAACGCTGTCCCCTGGGCCGTGCTGGCAGGTTCAGTGTACCCAGTCTCTGCTCAGGGGATCCCCTGATGGCCCACTGCTAACTCCTCAGCACCCACACCGAACTGTGTACCTTGTGAAAAGTCCTTGAAGAGGTGACATTTGTGAAAGTAGCTGGAAAAGTCTCCCCCAGGTAACAGCACACACTGCTTGGACACACCAGACCCATGTTGGACACCAACACGTCTCACCCAGGAGCACCTGGCTGCAGCAGCACAGGCGGTTTGGAGTGGTACCTCTTTGCTGTCAGAGCTAAAGGGGTGATGATTTGCTGGTACTGTGCCAGCCAGTGAAGCCCTCCCAGCCCTGAGCACTGAGCTCCTCCCAGCCCTGCCACCAGACACAGCTCTCTCTGTCACCACCGAGGAACAGGCAGTTCTGAACCTCCCAGGTACCGCCTGGCAAGAAGGCCGGATCTGCAGGGGAGTGCCTGACAATCCCCTTCAAAGAAAAGCGCAAACTAAAACAACTCAGAGCTGAACAAACCTCCAACACCTGAGAATCTCGTGGATCAGGCTGATCTGTGTGACTTGGCAAACCAGAATTTTCTGATAAGCCAACTTTGGTTTCTTGCTTTTTCGCACTTCCTCTACAACGTTCCAAAAATTTTAAAAATGCCATTTTATGTCAAGTTAAAAAACAACTTTGATCTGCAGTGTTTTTTAATGTCTCCCTCCGTGAGTTCCAGGGCAGCAAAGCACTTACTGTTCCGGGCTGGGAACCGAAGTCCTGCGTCCCTCTACACCGATGTTGCTCTTGGGTCTCTTGACAACGTGAGGCCGTGGTGGGCGAACCTGTTACACACACACAGAGACCTCATCAACCACTTGAGCTGGTCCAACACCAGACACAAAGCCCAAACACGGGGCATTGTCATTATTACTTGTTGGGGGAAGGGAGGGATTTCCAGGTGCCTTTTTCTTTAATTTTAAAAATTTTTTTAATATATTTTTCTATTTTGAGGCACATAAACCTCAAATTCTCCAGCAAGGAAAAAGCTACCGAATAGTGTGCAGCAGTGCCCCTGCCCTGCACACCAGCATGCAGAAGGTAGCAGTAGCATTATTGCATTGAATTTTCATTTCAAAGGAAATGGTGCACAGCAGATATGATAGAGAAATCCAGAGCTGTATTGCCACTATTTCTTAGGAAAAAGGGCTTATGAAAAGGTCAGATGTTAAGGTCTTGGAGATCAGTCCCCACACAAGGCTGCTCCTCTCTACAATAACGACGGCTTAAGAATGTGAATTTATGGCAGGAATGGAAGGATTAAGTTTGTGGCAACTTCAACTGAACTTGCAACGTGGTGAAACATGGGGAAAAGAACAACAGAGCTAATTAGAGGAGCTGAGCTGTCAGAGCGCGGCAGAATGGCTCGGTGCCAACAAACAAAAGGAATGGGCTGGCAATCAGCAGGATCGATGAAGAATACTGCTTCATTAGGGCTGATAAAACAGGGAGAGACGAGGGGAGAGGGGGGAGAGAGGCAGGAGGGCCGGGGAGAGGGGAGCGCCGAGCAGGAAGGGGGAAGGAGAGGGAGAGAGCAGCTGTTTAATTAAATGGGAGCTGGGAGCTGATGTGCAAAGCTGGATGTCATCGGGCTGGGAACAGTTTCACCTTCGGGGGTGTGCTGGGAGCAGGGACAGAAAGCAAGTTTGGGATGGCTCCGGGGGCCACCAGCCCAGGGCAGAGCGGGGTGACCTGCTGAGAGGGATTTAGGGCATTGTTCAGGGGGAACTGCAGGAAAAGCTGGGAATCAAGTCATTCCTTGCTGGATTTTGAGCCTCACATAGCCAAACAGGCAAGGTTAAATGCTTATCAAATGCAAAAGTATCAAAGAAATCCAATTACGGGAGCACACAGCCAAAAGAACAAAGGTAAACTCCCAGGGCACAAGGGCTGAATGTGCTTATTACTGTCCCCATCAACATTAGGCATAATTATTATATTTTAACTTTTTCTAATTGAATAAAGTTTCCAAACAGCCACTATTAGACCAAACAGATCTCCATTAATTATAGGCAACAACCCTCTCTCTTTCTTAATACCACCACAGCTCATTTCCAAACCAGCAGAATGCAAAGAACATCTCTGTTCTGCTTCCTTAGCCCTTCTTTGCTCTGTGTTTTTGGCTTCATTATTAGCAGTGACTCATATTGCAAGCACTAGTGCCCATGGAGTCCTCCTCGCAGCAGCAAGGATTTCTCAGGAGTTCTGCTATTATTTGGCCCTAGCTGGAAGGGCAGAGGGACCTGTGCTTGTGCACAAGGCCAGGATAACTGACTCGCTGATACCCACCTCTGAAATAGCTGCCAAGACTCAGAGAGGGAAAAAGCAGCTGCACAAAGCATTATTTACACACACACAAATGTGTTTCGACTATTAAAAGCCAAATAACAGTTCTGAACAACAACAAATTTATGTATATTTGGTACAAGCATATTTTTGGGAGTGATTATAATCATTTACATTTATCTTGAATTTCCTCTTGATGAATGAAGCCTTTCTGTTCCACTTATTGACACAGCAGATGAATGCAACAGGAGCTTTCATTATAACATTTCCAACCTTTTATCAATCACATTGGGAGCAAAGACAGTTGAACCAAACACATTACAGGGAGGACTATTAATGCACTACAGCTGGGAGATTAAACAGTCTTAGCATGTAATAAAAGTATAAATGTAATAAACCCATGTAATAAACGACTCCACTTGAACAACAGTGTTCAGCAGCTTTGGTGCAGAGGAATCACAACAGGCCCTCATACACCTGCCAGCCACGGAACACGAGGGCACTGGAGCACTGCAGGAACCCCACGGCTCTGATCCTGGGGTAACAATCTGGGAGGGTCTCCCACGCCAATCACATTTAACAGAACACATATAAACACGGTCAATGCTCCTCTTTAAACACAGAAAACGGAAATCTTCAGAGCGAGAACCCATAAGAGTGACTCTGTTAATCCAGACACCCAGAGTTAAGAAGAAGGAGGAGAAGAAACACATGCTATTGAAATGTAACACAGGAACATGCACTAGAGATCAAAAGTTAAAACACACACCCAAGTGCACTTGTTAACCAGTTGCCTGCTCATCCAAAACATATTTTAACAAGTTTTAGCAAGATTCGATTTGAAAACTTGCATCTCTCTTATGTACATGTGTGTATGTATAAGGAAGCAAGAAGTAAGATGATTTTGGGGGAATTATATTCATAAAGCTGAAGTTCTGAATAGACATAAATATCTTGCAAGGCTGTTGCAAAAACCAACACCCCTACTAAACTGATACCTATTGCCTGCACTATTACAAAAAATGAAAATGTGGTGCAGATCCTGCAGAGTCTCCAGTTTTAAAGCCATCTGGCAGAGTTCATAGACAACAAGTGTCCTACAGGGAGTGTTCTGGGGCAAAAACTGCTGAAATAAGGTATCCCTGCCCAATACAGGACAGGTACTGCACTGCCAGTAATTTCTGTGCAGTTCTTCCGTGGCAGAGTCCCTTCCCCTGGCCAACCTGCCATGTCCTTACACTGTAATGACTCAGGGTGTGTGTCCTCCACAGCGTGGTACCGGTGTCCTGCCGCTCCAATACCCACCCGCTTCCTTCAAGTCTACCCACACAGCTGTCCCATGGAGAAGAATTAAGCATCCCAAAATAATTTAAAGCATAACTTGCAGAGAATAAATATTTTTCTCTCCAGACTTTCTCTTGCTTCCTTTCGTATTTGAGGTCAGTGCAAGTCTTCAAAAGCTCACTGGCTAAAAACTTCTGCCAGCCCAGCGGGGCTTTCTGGGTAAGAGATCCCCGCAGAGGTCAGAGGAGCCGTGGCCAGAGCAGCCCCGTTACCTGCAGAGCTGCCCAGAGCTGCAGGACTCGCAGAGAGAAGCAGAGCCCCCGCGGGTCCGGGGCTGTGCTGCAGCAGAGCGGAGGTCAGGAGCACAGCTCGCAGGTGGCTGTGTGCACAGCTGGCCAGGCCACAGTGCCGGGTTTAGTAACGCTGGAGGAGCAGAACTCAGGCAGGGTTAAGCTGTGGCAGTGAGACAAACCCCAGCTACTCACGGGCCGGGCTGAACGCTGGATCTTGGGGGGCGGCGGCCGGGGCGGGCGGAGTCTGTGCTGCTGCAGCAAAGTGGAAACTGCATTAAAGTCACCTGCAGGAAACACGGCGCGTCTCTGGCGAGGGCAGCACGAGCAGCTGCCAGCACGTCCTCTACCTTCATACTCACCTCACGAAATGCCCTTTTTCTTATTTTATTTTTCCAAAACACTGACAAATCCAATGACCTGAGACGTGCCACGACAGGACAGGTACCCATGTCTGCTGCTGACGTGGGCCGGGCACAGCTGCTGTCACACCAAAGGCAGCAGGAGCAGCACTCCAGGCCAGTCAGCCAAAATTTACTGAGACAACAAAGATGCTCACGGTGGAGTCGTGGCCCTCGAGGTCCAAGTCTTCTAGACTACATTTATGCCAGTGTAGAGCAGGATACTCAGAAACACTTTCACTAGAACCTCAAGAGTGATTTCAGTGCTTGTGAAGGTTTATGGAAAGGCCTCAATCCAGACATCGAAGAGCATGGGAAAAACCTTCCAGTTAAACTTCCATGCACTTCCAGTGAGCATGTGCTCAGACCTTGCCCTGGCTCGAGGTCGGAACGCACTGCACACCAGAACCCAGAGTGTGCTGCCATTGCAAGGACAACTCAAGCCCCACCAGCACTGCCCTGTGAAGGCAGAACAGTGCACTGAGGTGCACCCAATACTAGTGCCCTTTTCAGGTGAATTACCATTGGGAGCTGAAGGATATCCCCACACAGGTCAGAGTGCACCCCAGAACACTGGATATCCTACTACAGCATGGAGCAGCTGAACAGACTCACTGCCCTCTCCTTGCATACTCCCTGCCTGTAGCCAACCCCCTCCCCCAACACCACTGGTGATTTGCTCCTAACTGACCAACAATTACAAGTCAGACCTTAAAACATCGTGATATGGCCTAGAATCAAAACTACTTGTGCAAGTATCACTTTAGTTCTATGTAAGTGAAAATAAATACACTACAAATACCCCATGTATTTATATTACAACAAACTACTCCTTTGCAGGAGACAATACTTTCATATCCTTATCCTGTCACTGGATTATTTTTTCCAGCTGAGATTTAGATATCACACATGATTAAGCTTTCATCTCTGATCAAAAAATAATTCTATGTGTTTCCACAATAAAGACACATACAAATGCTGCTCTGGGAAAAGATTAAAGGTGTAGAAACTTTTGTGTCTCTTGGACTTCTAAACAGGCATCGTGCTAACTCTCAGAACTGTGACCCCAGTGCTTGTAACAACACAGGCAAATCCAACCCTCACATTCAAATTCATCTTACCCACTGAAGTGCTACCAGGAATACAGCCTGGTTTGAGGCCTCGGGTGTACTGCTCTTCTGAGCCCTGAAGAGATCTGAACAGAAGAGTGAGCCAAGCTGCACATTCCCAGGGAAACAGCACGGCTTGGATCAGTGCTGGGAAGCACAGGCAGGGCCAGGCACAGGGCAGAGGCACAACACCCACAGGTGACAGCGCTTCATTTAGAGTGTTGGTCTTACTGTGGGTCACCACAACGGGACCAGCAAGTGTGTTCCAACTCTGTGCAGACCATAGTTACTGGAAGAGCCACTGCTTTGAAGTTAATTTGTTAATGCAGCAAAACACATTGTTTCTGAAAGGTCAGCAGGTGAAGCTGTGTTGGAACATCACCTAATTACCTGGGCTGTAAGGAGAACGGGCAGCGACCAGCACAGGGCTACGGTGCTAAAAGCTGCTAAATTGCTGCTCTAGGTACGGTCCTAAATGTGTGTACTCTCGTTTTCTGTGAAGGGGAGAAACGTCTAAATTAGCACTTCCTCACCAGTAGCTGTTTACCAGCACACCTTTTTCCTCTGGATATTTACTTAATTGTCTTGTTGGAAACACTTCTAAAGCAACAGGACAGAATATTTGCAGAAAGCCAATTTTATGACTGCAGATCTGGCAGTGGCTTACTAATTATCAGACAAGTGACTTAAGCCATGAGATGCTGGAAGTAGAAAAATCTTAATTCCGTTTTTACACTATCAAAATAGCACTTAAAAATTATAGATCCCACATCTCATAAAATAGCTATTATATGCCCAGGGAACTTTCACAGCATAGCTATTTAGGTTTTTTATACTAGAGAAAACATTACAAAAAGATCATTTTTGGTCCGTGAGGTAACAGCTCGCAAGCAGAGCATTATCTCAAACTAATTGTGGATGTCTTTTGAGATTTTTTTTACAGTGGTATTCAAAACAGAGCCGTTGTGAGTCCATTAGAGTTGCTGGTTCATGTGCAGCAACAAGTGCAACCAGAAAGAAATGCATAAAGGAAACACAACCAGATGAGAACTGGTTTGTCAGTATGTGTAGACAGAAGTGTTTCTCAATTAGCAGTGAGGGGTGCTTCCAATGATTTCCAAAACAAACCTTTTCTACATGAATATCCCACTTCCTGCTGAAATTCAGGACTGGTTTAAAAGCTACAGGTATGTTTTAAAGCCAATCAGGCACGGGAGAGAGATGCCCTGTCCTAAATGTGCCCAGGCTCACACATATCAGGCTGCAAGAGATCTGCAGTGCTTTGGGAGAACATGCTGGACCTCAACTGAACACTCAATTAAAAAAAAAAAGGGGAGAAAATAACAACACTGAAAAATGTCTGGTACCTAAAAAGATTCAGTACAGAAAGCAGATGGAATCTACGAGGCAGCTGTTTTATTATCCATCCAGATCCCTGCACAGCACACTCTGCTTTTTACATACTCCCATATGTACAGCTCACAAACTGGGATGACAGGAACAGTGTATGCTTTACAGCATATATTTTTAATTTACACTCTGAAATACTTCAACAGAAATCTGCTGGGTCCTGCGATAAAAATAATCTCCATGTTTTAAGGGATGCCTCATTCTTCAAGGCACATTTGTAGATTGGGAAGGTAGAACAAGTCTGGCAAAAATGTAGCAATGCCTAAAGCCAAAATCCTAAAACCACAGGTGCACTACTGTGGATTATTATTGCTGATAACTGGTGCTATTCTAAAAAGACATGGCTTAAATAACAAACTCCTGGGCTTAGAGCTGAATGGTATCTTATTTCTTTTGTTTGCAATTATTGGAAAAAAAAGGGAAGAATTTTGAGAAATACATGGATGTATTTTATTCTGTTTGCTGAGGAGACTTGAACAGGCCATGCCCAAAGCAGCATGTGCTGTTCTGTGATGTAGACAGGAGGAATATTATGTAGGATTGGTTAACTTGTAATGGTGTCTGTGGTTTAAAGACCTGTCAAGACTTCTGATCTTTTCCCAGCTCCAGTAACAGGAAAGTTCCTGTCCTATACAAACAAGCAGCAAAACCCACAAAAGGTGATACCAATAAAACCTCAGACTGTGACCACTGAGTTCTCCTCTCCCCCTTTCTGTCTGCTGTGCAGCTGAAAATCAGCCCTGACCCCCTCCCACCTGTATGTGCATTCAGTTCTTCTAAAAAATGTAAAATACCCCCTTAACCATTAAACTGATATCATTTGACACTTTGCAGTTTGAGGACTCCTGACATTTTCCAAAGGAGACGCCTGTCAACAGCCTCTTATTTCCCTGGCACAGAGCCCAGGTGCTGCAGACCAGTCTGAGCACCACTGCACACCCAGCTAGGAGCAGTAGGGATCTCTCCCCACAGGAAACAGATGCCTGCAGAACACAAAATATTTAACTCAGAGTCGTTCTGGTTCAAAGAAGCCTCACACACGTTGCTCCATTTTGCTGTGTGCAGGGAGGCCTTAGATGACTCAGTCCTGCTGCAGACAGGTACTGCACAGGCCCTGGCACATGGTTCTGCTGATCCACTGGCACCTCGTGGCACATCCCTGTTCTTCGCTGGGCCTTCCCCTGGCAACTCGCTCCACAGTCACTGCTGCTTGGGCAAGGGATGCACTGCTTTAAATACACACCCCAGCTCTGTGTTCTCAGGAGGTGTCACAGAAAAAACACAGAAATCTCTACACACAGAACAGACTTTGAGTCACTTCCTTTGTGACACAGAACACTGCAGCCCTTTTGCTGCTCTCCTTGTCCCCTCGGGCAACCGCTAGGGACTGGGGATAATTTCTTGTTATTTCTTTGATATTCTGGCACCTTTTTGCACTTCATCCTTTGCACCAGATTTTTTCCTGGACCCTTATCTGCAGTAACAGCAGAATCCTGCACTGACAACACCCATGCCTCAGTCCTCGAGGGATACCTCAGGGAACACACTGGTATGTTCTGGTGCTAAACCAGAAAGAACTCATCCTATGGACTCCCCATCTCACAACGGGCCTCACCCTGAAAGCAGCACAACCTTCACTTGCCCAGAAAGAGAACAAAATCCTGAATGTGACATTGTGCACAATGGAAGGGCCAGGAAGGAAAACTCCCTTAACCCATCGAACCAGGCCCTTTCTGGATTACAGCAAACCAACAAGGAGGGTTTTTAGAGAACTGTTCACAGAGATAAAACACAGAAGAGTTTGAGAGAGAATCTCAAATGACTTCTACCAAAACGAGGTTCATTTTGCTGTGGCTTGTTTTCATTCTGTTTCTCAACATCCATGGATGGAGAGACATTGCAAAAACCTCCAGACCCAAGGAATATATTTGTGTTAAAGCCTATCCATCTACTACCTCAGCAGAGTTTAAAAATCACAGCTAATAGGTTAACAACTGTTTTTCTTCTGCTTCAGATGAAGAATATCAGAAAGCTGGGGGAATATTCGGCTTCCCAATTTGTACTGACTGCTCAGAGCTACCTGCAATGTCTGTTTGACAGGACTGACATTTTGTACCGCTGTGAGATGGGAGAACGTGTGACATTTTTATTCCTGGTGGCGTACGCCCTTGTAATGATCAGCCCTGGTCGATGTGCTTACTGCAGCAGCCCCGAGCCCTGGAGAACAAACACGAGCCCGAGGTGCCAGCAGTTTGGCTGCCTTATTAAACACCACCAGGATTCTAACGAAGAGCAACTGCTGGAAAATCTCACTGTCAAATCCTCAAGGACATTGTCAACATGGAACTAACTACATATATTTTTCATTTAAAATACTGGAAAATCCAGCAATGCAATACGAAATATAAAGAAAAAAGCCACGTTGTTTGTGTGTGTTTTCTTTTTTAACTGGTCATTTTGTCAGCTTTACACTGGCTTTCTGTGGGCCTGATGCTGGAATTCAAATCAGAGATCGTGCAACCCACACAATTTAAAACGTTGGAAAATGGACATATTCCTTATTATCTCCTAACAGCTATTCCTCTCTAGCAAGCAGAATACCCGCACAGAATAAAAAACAACAAAAAAAAAGAGATGGTCTCTCATTTCAGCAGCTCTATAAACAGGAAGACTCTCTGCTTGGCTCAGCTGCCCCGTTCACTGAGGCTGCCTGGCTGGGGGCACTGTCCTGCACCCCCAAAGGACCTGCTGCCTGCCTGCAGGGCACTCCCAGCTCGGTGCCCTCAGCACAGCTCTGGGGCAGGTCCAACGGGGGCCTGGCCAAGCACGCAGTCACGGTGGGTACAGCCAGCACATGTTCCACACACTCTCTCTTTAATCTTTGGGTTTAATGCAGTAGCCCAGAGGTCACTTCAGACGGTTCTGGCCTAACTGCATGTATCAACTTCATAAGTAATACATAAGAAGCTTCTGGATGCTGATCTACACTGGTAGAAAAGCAAGTCATCCATAAGACACTCCGAGCCTTCCTCACTTGTCAATCTAGGTGATTTGGTTAGCCTTGCATGTACTGATGTATTTATTTTATATGTATGTATTATTTATAAAGCACAACTCTTCTTCCACATGCCAGTAGTGATGGACCAAGATACTCCCTACAAGATATTTATGGGTTCCTCAGCATAACAGGACTAACAAGGAAGCTCTGCAGACATGTTACAGCTGCTATCCCTTGTCACAGAGCCCTGGGAGGTCGCTCCAGCAGAGTGTTCCCTGCACGCATCCCGTGTTACGGCAGCTGATACAGTGTACCCAGGGCAGTACAGTTATTCTGAACATCCCTGTTTAAGCAGTGTTTGAAATACCAAGACAGCTGGAAAAGCCATAGTCTAGAATGTGCTTTTTTGTGGCTGAACAAACCCACTGGGTGCAGGGCTGGGGCCACACAGTCTCACTGCAAAGCATGGATTTCTGCACAGCCCCGGGCCCACACATGGCTGCAGCAGCTGAGCAGAACACAGCGCTGTGGGTGCTGTTAGAAAGCCCTGGGCAGTGGCAGCAGGAGAGGCAGTAACCCCTGGGCAGCTCTGCAGCTGCTGAACACCTTCCTGAGGAGCGTGCCAGCCCCGCTGCTCACACATTTACACACGTGCCATTTCTGCAAACCTCACACACCACAGAGCAGAATTCACTCAAATGCATTATTGTCTCATCCACTGACACTGATTTCACTCCCCTGCCTAAGAACACTGTCCCCCAAGAACCTGATGGACATTTGAGTGCTCTCAAGCAGATTTCAGGTGGACCAGTGCTTCTGGACCAAGACACGTGCCTTTCTTGCAAGGTGACTTTCACTGAGCAACTGAATTCCCTCCTGAAAGGAACAGTCAAAGAAAGGAGTGAGAAGAAACGAAGGTAGAAGATACACTTTCTGTAGACAAAAAAATTTAAAGAACTGGGCTTATACTTCTGCTAAATTCATAAAGAACCAAATGGAGAGAAGGAGGAAACCCCCTGTGGCCCAAGAGAAAGGAAGAGGGAGCCCACACTGCTGATCTGTGGGCAGAGTGGAAGGGAGGTTCATATTCCTGAGGAAGGCCTTGCTATTGTCCAAGCAGCCCCGAGTGGCCAGGAGAGGAGGCTGCTCTGCAGCCAGAGCACACAGTTGCAGGAATATTACCAAATGAACTTGTTTTCCCCTTTCCCCTTTGGTTTCTACCTCAGTGCCACACAATGGCTGCTGTGATCCAGGGGAATCTGCTATTGTTCTGATGCACCTGGGTGTGAAGGGAGTCACAGGGTCTGGCAAGGGAGCCTTCCTCCCTTCCCTGCTTCATCCCTTTTACCCTGGAGATAATCCCTCCTCTGCTGCTCTGGCCTCAGCCATCCAGTGCTGCATTCCTGGAATGTAGCTGGCTGGTGTCCTCCCATCTTCCCCCTGACCTCTTAATGCCGTTTAATCTCCTGGAAGAAGAGCCCTGCCCTGCAAAGCAGAGTTGTTTGCTCCGTGTGTCCAAGCACGGATCGTGAATAGGAAAAATGAACACGTTCATTTACAGCAAATGGGATCAAAACAGCAGAGAAGATGGCGGTTTCCACGTCATGGCCTGCAAAAGTTTAACAGCAGGATCAGGATCAGGCGGGAAAAGAAGCTGGAGAAGCCTTTCCACAGTCAGACTAAAGCTGCTTTAGCACAAGAGAGTACTTTCCTTTTGTTTCCTAGTTATTTACATTATCCCCAGAGCACTGACTCTCTGTAGTTCGCATCAAGAGTGGAACATGACTGAATCTCTTCACTAAAGGCATACTTCAAGAGTCTTTTGTATGCTGTTAAGCTTTACCTTTTGGTACAAAAATGGAATAAAATATCCTATTTGCTGGTAAATAAAAACAAGCCACAGAAACATAAACACAGCTAGGCTGACAAAAGACATTCTAATTATAACAGATACAATTAGAGAACTGCACAGAACTGGCAGGATCACTTGCTTCTAATGAAATGATTCCCTTTCCCAAACAAGTGATGTTTCTGGCAGCCTATCATTTGCTGGTTTAATTTTACTAGATCAGTCGTGCTCCTGACTGTGGAAAAGCTCCAGAGGGAGAACGTTCCTCAGTGTAGGTTTGTTTTTAGAGCCCTGAGGCTCCCCCTGTGTGCTCACACACTCTCTCAGACTGGTGGGAAGACTGGGCACATCCTGTGTGATGCTGTGGGTCCTGCCAGAGAAGCCCCAACAGCTGCTTGTTTGACAAGGAACGTGTTCGGAACAGTCACCATGCGGCTGTGGAGTGTTTGTTCTCCGAACAGCTCAATGATAACTCAGGCAGACGTGTGCATTCTACCTAAAAAGCTGGAGTGAGGCATAGAAACGAGCCACACATCACTTGTGTGAGTGTCTCCCTCTGCCCTGGTCCATGGTCACTATGCTCCCAGTGCCTGCCCTGCCTGGCACACCGGGAAGGATCCCAAGGACAGCCCTGGCAGCTGAATCTGCACCATGTGTTCGATGCTTTAAGTACATCTTGGTCAGCTTCTATGACAAAGACCAGAAGAAAGCAAGTAATAAGACATTTATGGAATCATTAAGGTTGGAAAACACCTTCAAGACCATGAAGTCCAACCATAGACCCAGCACCACAAGGGATGTTCTCTGTAGCATTGGATCTTCCATAATAATTTACTTTTCCCCCAAACAGAGAGCACCATTCAGTACTACAAACTATTCACTTGAATCTTGTCCTTGCCTTGAAAATTGTTCCCTCTTCTCCCCCCTCATTAAAATTTGAGTTGCCTGTAGGGTTCCTGCTACTTGTTGAGTACAGTTGGATTGCGCTGGAGTCTGTGGTGACAGCCTTGTGTTTGGTTGATCCAATGGTCAATAGGAAAGGTATACCCTGGGGAAACCAAAAAGCGTGTGAAGGCACACCGAGGAAAAGCTGTGGTCCCAACCTCCCACTTGGTCTCCTGGTGACTTCCTAAGTACACTTTGTTTAAATCTTCATGGCACTGCCTCAGGCTTTCTGGCTAAAATCCTTCTTTTCACCATCACGGAGAGCTTTCCCCCAGTGTCTGAGTACTACAGAAAGCACCATTAAAACAATTCCATGATAAACAAGGCTCTCCAAAGACGCCTGACCACCACTTGCCAGGATGAGCCACGACACTGGGGGATCTCACCTAGCCAGATAATTACTGCTAAATTTTGGGGCACCAGGAGCTGAGGTGCTGTGCCTCCAAAGGCGTTTCAAGATATTTTACTGATATTTTTTGTAGCCTAACAACTGCAGACACACAACCGTGTTTGGAAAAGCTCAAAACCCCTCACTGTAGGGTGAGAGATAATGAGTTAAAATTAAAGGTTGCTGCTGGCTCCCCAGCCCATCCCCCTTTAGCTAATCTGTCATGTAACGAAGAGAAGCCCCCAGCACAGGACAGCTCGCTGCCGGCTCACTTACGGCGAGCTGATTAAGAATGTTCAACCAACGGCAGCCCGCAGACCTTTCCGCGGAAAATAAATAGAGTGTATGCAAATGTGTTTGTCACTTTGACAGCGCGTCTCAATTAGCGCGGCGCGGCGCGGCCGGGCTGACCCGCCACCGAGCGCTCAGCCAGCCCCGCCGGGGGACCGCGGCCAGGGGACAGCGGCACGGGGACAGCGGCCAGGGGACAACGGCACGGGGACAGCGGCCAGGGGACAGCGGCGAGGGGACAG
>VZRE01003669.1:1020664-1120664 GCA_013396775.1 Cephalopterus ornatus
GGCCAGGGGACAGCGGCCAGGGGACAGCGGCACGGGGACAGCGGCGAGGGGACAACGGCCAGGGGACAACGGCCAGGGGACAGACAGCGGCCAGGGGACAGACAGCGGCCAGGGGACAGACAGCGGCCAGGGGACAGCGGCACGGCAGCTCTCATCCCGCGCCCTCCCCGGGCTGCGGAGGCACGGCCACAGTCCCGCCGCCGAGCCCTCGCGGCGCTTTAATTATTCCCACCTTCTGCATCCCAGGCAGAGATAAAAGTGACACTGAAAATCGCCGCCTTCAATCACGAGTTAGAAGCCATCTCCCATTTAACCAGTAAAGGCTGCTGCTTTTTTCCCCCCTCCCCAAAGCCTTAATCTGTGTTTCATAAACCCGAACATCTTCTCCTTTTGAATGAAAGTGTGACTGCATTTTCCTCTGGCACTGGGCTCCCAGGAAAAGCAGCCCCGAGGCAGGACAAAGGCTGGGAGGGGGAGAGCCCCACAGCTGCTCAGTCAGATCAGTTTTGGAGACCAACACTTGGAATGCAATGACTGCAATAAGCATTTGGCCAGCGAGCCTCTCACCACAGCCAGGGGTCGGCAGAGCTGATGTGTGTTTCTTTTGACACGGAGAAAGGGATCATTAAAAAATTTGAAAGTGACTGTTAGAAATCCTCATGAATTTAAATTTGCTCTTACCACTCAAATATATATTTCATTAATCTACCAAAATGTTTGAACCAGCCATCCCTCATAAAAATCTAAAGGAAAAACTGAAAATAAATTGTAATATTATCTGATTTCTGACTGCTTCAAATGAAATGTAGCATGCCCCTGCTGGAGCTAGATGGCTGCATTCCTCCAGTAGCCCCAATTCCTCTCAGCTGTACTGGCACAGAAAGTAAGGGAAAAATAAATCACTACTGCAGATACTTAATTGGAAGAGAATCTGCCTTAAAAAAAAGTCTTCAAGAACTTACATTTAGCAGAGTGGTGAAAGTTTTGAAAGAAATAAATCTAATTCTGAAGTGATACAGACAACACTGTTCTGAGCACTGATCATCTCATGTAGCCCTAATACCTGAACAGTCAGTGCAGCCACTGGTTTCTATTCACAGATATTTTTCTAAAAATCTGGTTTGCTTCCCAATTTATAATGTTTTACAATTGCTTGAAAATTACACTTTGCCTCCTTAGAAGAAATCAGCTATTCCTTCCTGTTTTCTGATCAGAACAGTGCAAAGAATAGATGCAGCAAAAGAAAAGAGAACTGTGAACACAAATCACGTTTTTTGAGTCAGGCTACACTTAATTGGGGAACACTGGCAAACTGCTAATAAATACTGTATGTTTTTCCATGAGAATCACAGAAATGACAACATTTTCTAAATAACTAGCTCTTAAAAACCCCACACAAACTCAGTGTTTTGCAGACATATCAAAAGAAACATTACACGAGTAACTAATGTGAACAGCTCAGCTGTCAATATCGAATACAGAGTACACTAACAAGCTATTAATTGATTTTTCCATCTTAGTTCATCGCATTTAATTTTCAGAGAATGTTCAAATGCTTTAATAGTTGGATGTTCCATATTGACACTAATGATCTGGCAAGATAACAGAGGACATTTTAAATTCTACACCCTCAGTCCTGAGGGCTGTAGCTCTTTGCAAGCTAAAAGAACCGCAAAATAGTTTATAAAATTGCTTTAATAATTATGCTTTACCCCCCCATTTGCTTAGAATTTATTTTTCTCAAAATCATCATATGAACAAAAGGAATCAAGAAACCCCAGAAAAAAATCAGGTTTTAGACTCTCATTTAAACAGGTGCAACAGAAATAAAGCTATAATAACATAACTCAGTGAGTGGAAATAAAGAAACGACTGGCACACTGGTTACTGTGATTCTTCTCTGAACTGGTTTTGCTGAGTCACACAATTTAAAGAGACCTGACGCTAAGACCTACCTGCCCAAAATGTACCGTGATTGGTCTTCTGTCCTCTCTTGGTTTGGGGTCCTTCTTCTCCCCCAGTGGTGACGGTGCTGTCCTGGGCAGGGACTCCTCCGGCGCGGCCGCGCACCCGTTCTCAGCAATGTCCTGTGCGGTAGGAAAAGGTGAATAGCATGGCCAGGAACACTCTCGAGTAAGGGCAAGGTGCACAGAGGACACACTAGAGGATAACGCTGACTAACAATTTGGATGTCAGGGGAGAAAAAACACCAAAGTACAGAAAAGAAAACATCATTAGAATAAAACATGTCATTGCAGTTCGTCCATCAGAGCTTGTACACAACCCCTCTCTCCTCCCAGTGCCAATGGTGCAAACAGGGACAGCCAACAAAACGTCTGACCTGAACACGCAAAAGCCAGGAAATGCATGTGGGGAAAAAAACCATAGCTCAGGTTTGCTATTTTAGCAATGAACTCAACAGAAGGCCAGGAACAGGGTATTCTGCTTTTTGTAAACCTAAATGAACACAGTAATTCCATTTACGTACTGCACAGAATTAGCCATAGCAGAACAATTACTTGTGGAAGTGGCAAGGAGAGATGGAACTCGGAGCTTAGTTAGCTTTCATTTCATCTTTGAGCCTGTGTGGACTGAATATGCCTCCAGGAGAGCGTACATCACCAACTGCTGCCTCGCAGAAGGCTTTTGTGTTTGCTTTGACATCAGTCCTCTTCTCCAGAAGTGAGGTGACCCACCAGCCTAGGTTAGAGGACTTGGCAAGTGCAGGCACGGGGTGTGTAACACAGGTTTTGAACAGGACAAAGGCCTGCAGACACCAGGAATCAGACAAGGAGCAAAGAGTTTGAAAGTGAGTTGAGAAAGAGTCTGTAGCGCAGTGGGCCCCAAAGCTTTACATCTCTGCAACAATGCCAGGGAAATAATGCCGGGTAAATACCGAGAGGAGGCTGCACAGGCTGGAGCTCGGCAAGGCCGACCTAAGGGTGGCTGCTGCCACCGCCGGGCTTTGATTGCTGACCTCTGGCCCGGCCCCGCGCGGCCCGGCTCGCGCAGGTACAATAATGAGCCCTGTCGGCTGATGGCCAATTAGAAATGGTTCCTTTGGACACACACTGACCTAATGCGTTTAGGTCAAATGAAACAAAAAGCTCGATGGACTTTCTAAGGGGCTTTGTCTGCTCCACAGAGAAGCTGAGACCCCTCTTTAGATCCAGCTGGTAGAGCAGTGGTTCCCCAATATGAGCATAAGGATCGTGGGGAATTAACAACTCGCTAAAGGTCAAACTGGAGAGAAAAACTTTTTCCTCCCCCCGCCCTCTGGCTCCACAATGGCACTTTGTCTTTAAAAGTACAGCAAAGTCCATGGAATTAGTAACAAAAAGCCCCAAAACAATGCAATGACAAGAAATGTGTCTGTCGAGCTCATCCCGCAGCTCCCAAGGAGCCACCGAGGGGTCTGCTCAGTCGTGGACTCACAGAACCTATGGCAGCACCAGGGACTGCAGTGACATCACACGCAACCTTTATTCCCACATTTCTGTGCAAGTGGAGCCGTACACCAAACGTGCCTCAAGCCCCAGAGCTGCCCAAGCAAAGGCACCCCACGGAAGGGGATGTGCCCAGCGCTGCAGAGCGGCCGCAGCCAGGGCTCCAACCGAGGCCCCAGACAGACGGGAATGCATGGGGAGCCAAGCGCCTCCAGGCCAGGCAAACTTCCACAAGTATGGAAAAAGGATGCTGGAGTCTGGACATGAGGGGAATGGGAGGAGACAGAAGATACAGAGAGATCAGGCCATTAAGCCAGATCCCCTCAGATGTGTAACAATCCCTGCAAACGCTTGAGCTTTTACTGCTATGGATTGGCTGGACTTCTCGGATGATACAATTGCATTTAAAAGATTACACGTTCCTAAAGCCTATTTCCACTGTGTTTGGTGTACACACTTGCAAAGAAACCACAACACATCTCAGCCAAAATGACTTTTAAAAAAATTGCTTACTAAGATATGAGAATTAAATGACTTCATTCCTCTATTTTCACAACATCCCCAAAAGGCAAACAAACCAACACAGCTTCAGTCATCAAAGCAAAACCTACTTCACAGAAGTTTGTTTTCTACCTTCATTGAAAACACATTAGAGTTACATAAACAGTGAAACCTGATATTAAATGCCCAAAATAAGGGCTCCAAGTAGCATTAAAATCATAAAATGCCAAAGCATCTGGCACTTCTACAATTGGAAAGTAAACAACAGTCCTTCAGCCCACTGGCAGACCTGGGATTGGCACCTTACCAGCAAGACATTCCTGAAGTAGCTTAAGTCATATATGTTATTCAGGATAACAACAAAAACCATGAGATCTCTCCCTCCCAAAAACCAGGAAAAAATGGAAGGTGGTAAGCTACTCATTCCTGGAATAAATTCTCCAGGAATACAAAAATCTAGCAATGTTTCAGTGACTTTTAATGAAAAGAAAGTGCAATTTCAGGGTATTATTAAAACCAAACCCACCTTTTGTCTGAGGAAAGAAGATACTTTACAGGTTAGCAGAAAAAGAGAATGACAGTGATCTATCACACTCCAAAGAGATCGCCAGGACACCTCCCTGAGAAGTGCTTCCCCCAGCAACTGTCTGTCCAGGTGAGATCTTCACTGCCTATTTATTTTAAAGGAGAAACTTCAGAGAAAGAGATATTCTGTTTAAATAGGCATCAGCAATTTTTCCAGGGGCCTTTTGCAAACACGACAAGCGCTGGCTCCAGAAGAGCAAAGCCCACTCCGAACGTGGAGAGGCACTGGCGTTGGGCAGGTTGTTCTACAAAGCTCTGCATGAGCTCTTTCTACAACACCAGACCTTAGCTAGAGCCACACAGGGCTCTACAACTAAAATAATGTTGAATACATTAATGCCAAGTGCCCAACCATTTATATAAATTGTCTTAGCCAGAGCTCTCAGTAAGTTCCATTCTCCCAGCTGAAAGTTGAGGATGGTACCATTCATATTCCTCCTTCTTCCTATTTCTACGTAGTTAAGCTTCAAATGAGCCACTAACGGAGGGACTTGACCACCACGGTCCATTTGTGAGATGGAGAAAGGCAGCCTTTGCCAAAAAAATATTAAAAAAAAAGGGAGGGGGGGAAAGGAAAAAAAAAGAAAAAGAAAAAAGAACTGTACCAGATATAAAATAAAGCTACCAGGCTGTATCTATTAACAATTATTTGCTCTCACTCATAAGAATCCTCTGAAAATGATTTCTGTTTCTTTGAAATACTGCACCACAAATGAACAAGGGATGGAAATGGAGCCCCATTCAATCTCCACTATCATATTAAAGAAGGACCTTACACACACCACAGTGACCTCTCAACAGGTCAATCCTGCATTTCTCATTTGCAATTCAAACCCAACACTGGAGCAGACCAAGGGCAAAATGGGCTCTTGATTATATTTAAGAGGTCACCATTGCTATGCAGAGTTGGAGGAAGCAGACCTCCAGCTTTATTGCATTTTTAAATTCCATCTTGTACAGAAGCTGCTCGGATTTGGCAGTGAAAACTGGAAAAGGGATGTTTATATTTGACTTTTCCTTACCAGGGGCCTGCATACTTTCTGTATTAATAATGGAAAATAGTATGTTAAAATGCAGTGGATAGTAAGTTCAGTTTAAAAATAACCTTAGGTTACCCTTAGAAGATGAAAGACTAGCATCCCAAATTTGGCAAAAATGAAGTACTTAATGATGCCAGAATGTCAAACAGTTACCACTTGCACATGCCAGTAAGTAAACACATGAGAAATATCATGTTCTCACATGAAAATTGGGGAGGATGCTTTAACAGACTTGTGCATAATAAACCCATAATGGAGCAGCACAGACATTTAGATTAAAAACGAGGGTGACCAAAACAATTTTTGCTGTTTTTATCACTTTCAACGGAGCAATCCCTAATTTCAGAGTTACCTTCCTACGTGCATTCACATGGAGAAGAGGATGGGGTGGAAGAGGAGAGAATAATGAGGGAAGGGGAGGTAGAACACTGTGTGCCAACTACTCCCTGCAATCTTTTAAGCTCTTGTGAAAGCCTGTGTTGAACAATCATGTTTAACCACCTCACTTACAGGAACACCACATAATAAGGAAGGTGAAACAAAAACGGGCCATTTAGTTGTAAATGTTCTGTGTGGTTTTGAAACGGAAGCTAGCTGCTTGACAGACCATGAGGACAACAACCTTAATAAAACAAAGCAATGACCGAATGAGGCTTTTCTCAGCCTCGCACACAAATGTCACACAACAGCACACAATTCTATTAGCATTTAAAATACAGGAAAAAATCTGGTCATGTTGCACAGCTCCAACTGCTCTAGAAATGCAGAGGAGAAGGCCAAACCTTTTATTATTCATGAAGGTTATGTCCAGAAATGAAACACATGGAATGACATAAAAAAAAAAGGCATGTACAAGAGAACTGCTTCATGCTTCTATTATTTTCAAATTACACCTAAAGTGGTTGCAGATAATGTAGTGTAATAAAATAAAATGGCACTAAAAGCATCTGAAGCAACTTTCTCCTGCCCCAGACTCTCCAGCAACCTGCACACAAATCCCTCTGCAGGAGCAGGTGCTGAATGCTCAGGTGCATTTTTTGTCCCTGCCTTACCATAAGGGGCTTGAAATTTAGAGGAGAAATTCCCAGAGAGAGTACAGATTAAAACCCACCCTAACTGCTATGCAGCAAATTGAATAAAACTGTCAGAATCCTCTCAGCAAGTCAGCTGCCTTGTCTCCCCCCAGGACTCTGATAGCTCTGATTCACAGAACAAACAGGATACCTGCGGTAAACCCAAGGCTCGGTTACCCAGCCAGTCACAAGGTGAGTGGCAACTGCTGGCTTAAAAGGAGCAATTAGGATTGGATGACACATCCTTCAAACACAATTGAGCATTTTTTACAAACAAACAAACAAATGAACAAACAAACACAGGTTTGGAAAACAACAGTGTCAGTACTTTCTCCTGCAATAATTCCAATTGGAAATGAACACCAACTCTAACAAACCCCGGCATGTCGGAACTCTGCAGGAGACTGCTGACACACAGGAGCCCCCTTCCCAGTGGCAGATGACACCACACGGTATTTCCTGCCCGATTACTGTAGAAACAACAACAGCTCACACGGTATTTCCTGCCCGATTACTGTAGGAACAACAACAGTTTGCCGTTCGCACAAGTTCACTGCCCTGGCTGGAGGGAAGAGCTCCCAGCTCTCCTGCACGCCCTTGCACAGTGCCCCAGCCCGAGGGGCAGGAGCGGGACCTCCCCAGACACAACACTCCATTTGCTGGCTTTTGTGGGTTCAAGTCAGAGCCTTAATGTATTTGAAAGCAATTTTTTTTTTTTTGGTCTGTGAATATTTATAACTGGGAGAAATCCGGGACAGCTGGTAATGCATTTTGAAGTGTGCTAACAACACTGTATCAAACAGCTTCCTATTGATCACATCATGCTTTCAGTGGCTAAGGATTTCAGACGTGGTGCTTATACATTTTGAATAAGAACTTCAAGTACCTTTTGCTTCAAGCGGTTTTTCACTTCTTTTATTCCCATTTTCGCATGATCTTTTGCCTGCATGAAAAATTAATTTAAGTTAAAATCCCCTTCTATTTCCAGTGGTGACTAAGTTTGATTTCGGTTACCAAAAATGGCAATCAAAATATATAACAAGATACTGAAAACACATTAAAACAAACAGAAAGCTAAAAAGACCCCAAACAAACAAAACCCACCACCCCACTCCTGCTGAAAAAATTTTGTTTTCCCTGTTTTGATGCCATACACATCTTCCATCTTTTTGCATTCCATACCCTTTGCGTCCCCCTCCAAGTGTTTTTCTCTGCTATAAACTTATATTCTCCAGCACCGGCAGTGAGCCTGCAACCCCTCTCCTTGCAGTGCTCTGGATGCCAGTTTAGCAGAGCCATTCTCATCCTAATCTTTCTCAGGCTGGAGGAAGGCAGGAGATAACCAGAGTCTGACTAGTTATCTCAATGATTTATGTAGCATTATTTCCTAAAATTGAGCACATAAGAAATGCTCCATTGTTTGATCTTGCAGAGTGGAGCTGGCAGCCACACACGACAGCACAGCAACACACCAGCTGTTTGTTAACAGGACTGAAAACACTGCCATTGAAAGAATAACTCAGTAAGCTGGAGTCTAAATGAGCAGGTATAAGAAATCTCTAGGGAAAATTAATTGACATTTAGAAAAGATGGAAACAATTTGGAAAATGAGAGGATTCCCTTCTTTCGATGAAGTGCAGGCAGGGAAACCTGAGGTAGCAATGATTTCCAACAGAGCAATGATGAGATGGTAGAGCTGCTTAGCAGAGCACACAGGCACCATTTCCCACAAAGAGTTCTGTGTAATAAATAGAATTTATCATCTGTACTTTCAAAAGAAATCACAAGTTTCCATCCTCCTTCGCATTTCAAAATGACTTTTCCATTTCAATTTGAAATTTAGATGAATGCGTATTTTAAGTAATTTTGTGAGTCCAATAAAAATGCATGTAAGTGTTGAGTCTCACTCGAAAGGTTAAAACAGAATCGTAATTAGACTCTTATCTCAGTAGTAAGCCAGTACTCAGTACTTACAAACTTATAGACAGTCTTCATGGCAGGGTTAGCCTTGGTCTTTACCGTGTTCAAAATGGCTCCACTTCCTTTCTATAATTACAGTAACAAGAGAAGAAATGTTATCAAAGCTCTTTAAAGCAAACAGCCATCCAAAATCCACCATTCGTCAAATAACAAAGCACTGACTGTGCTTATTAGCACAGCTGAGTATTCCAGCGGCAAATCTATGGAAAAAGGCACGAGTAAAAGCACACTGAGTGTTTCTCTGGCTCTTCCCAGTTCTGCTCTACCCAGCAGTTCTCCCAGGACAGGCATCAGTGTCTCCCAAGAGCCCCTGTCTTACAGCTTGTCTCCCAAACCTGGCTGAGGTCTGTGATTCCACCCTCCCTTGAGAGGCACTGCTCACTCCACTGAAACCCTAAACAAGTTCAAGGCACAAGTATCCTAACGAATGCCTGGGGCAGGAAATTCCCTCTCAGGAAAGCCTGTACAAGCAAACTGAAGATGTAAGATCTCCTTTCTGTTCCCGTTTTCCCTTCCCTCATCCCACAGTCCTGTGGATCACACACACGCTGCCTTTTTAAGATCCAAGTTGATAAAGGGATAAATTCAGGGGAAATGAAACCTAACTACAGTCATAAACACTAATTCTAGGAAAGCTGAATCGCACGTGGTGAATATAATCGAAGTAATGAGCCAGTAATGCATCAGCCAGAATCATCTGTTCGTCTGGTCAGGGGTTTATACCCCTTCCACACACCACTGACTACTGCTGGACAGCCAGAGCCAAGGAAGAAAACCTTAGCTAATTTTGTATTTTCTACCTTCAGTGCAAAATTATATTTCCAGAGGTCAGGTTTGATTATGTGCAATCAGGTGCAAGCAGCTTTGAGATTTACTACTTCTGTTACTTCAGGACAATTAATCTTCAACAAAAATTATAAACTGTTGAATTTAATCACACTAATTTTTATATTCGCTCTCAGGCATTATCTTTTCTTATAACGTTAAAAAATTACCTGTCATCCTACGTATTTATATATACTTATGTATATTTATTTACCTACCTAACCACACAATGGAATTTTTTAAAATTGCTGCTATAAAATATGAGTAATTCAAAATCATCAAGATTATATTGAGCCCTGCACTTTGTGTAAGGAATATAATTCCATTCACAAGCAGGACAGGAGTAGATTAAATGCTGCAACACTCAGTTCTGGCAGAAAAAAAACCCAAACAACCTTTTCTGTTGACTCATACCCATAAACCTGAAATATTTTACTTTTCAATACACCCCATTTTAGGCACTGAAAGAAGCTTTCAACATCTGCTACAACAACTTGTTATTCTCTAACAGTATTTACATTTTGAATTGATACACTTGGCACATTTATAATGTGGCACTAAACCAGAGGTGCAAAGCCCACCCCCAGCAGTGGTGCCCCCATTCAACACTTCACACCACTGAGCTTCAGCAAGGATTTTTCGCTGTGACAAGGGTTCCCTCCGAGCTGCACAAAGGGCCAACAGCAGCTGCAGTGTCTGCTGGAAAAACCGTGCTCTTACCCTCACTGTGGAGAGCCACTGGAGGTACAGTTTGTCGCTACCTAGAGAGGATCACAAACACAAACAAACAGATGTAACTCTCTGTGAAATGGGGAACAGGCTCAAAACGTGAAGTGCTGGCACTCAGTGGTTCTGGGAGCAGGGACAGAACAGCACGCCCAGGCTTCTCTTTCAGGGAGAAACGACAACAAAATACCGCAGAGAGATTTACACTTTTCTGTTTTCTGTGTTGTCTCAGACATCTGGGAACACTGGGATTTTTTTTAAGATCAGTAAGAAATATCAGGTGGCTCTGGGTAAAGCCAAGGGTTTTTCTCCACTGCAAGGACTCTTTTAGTTTAGACTCTTTTAGTTTAGACTCTTTTATTCAAGTGGTAAAGCTGAGGTTTTCTAAGACTGAACAAGCTTTATTCAAACTATAATACATTATTCTAAGTTCTCGACAGAGGAAAGAACAACAATTTAAGACACTTGAGGCTACCAGGATCACTGAGCCTCAGTAATTTAACAACAGCAATGACCAATTACACCCTGATGGCGCACAGAGGGTGGGTCAACAGCAGTGTCCGAAATTCCCTCCAATACCCCCTTCCTACCTGCGTATTCTCCTGCATTGATCTCCTCCTCGAACACGTCACTGAAGCCCTCACCGGAGTTCAGCAGGTCCAGGCGCCCATCAATGAACTGCAGCAGGTGAAAGGAGAGCACAACACATCAGCCACCCCTTCTTCAGCTGTTCAGAAAGACTCTAGCCTGCATTAGCTGCAATAGCCTCGGTGTTTGTATTGGGTAGGGACTGGAAATAGAGTGAGAACACCACCAAAACTGGCCAAATGTTTCCCAGTGCCCAAGGTGTGCTGTGTCCCTAAAAACCAGCAGTGTGTGGCTACACACCCGTGTTTTCAGCTGCCCCGGAGAACTAATGCCATGTTTTACAGTAATATGCTTTCTGTACCAAGTTTACAGCAGACATCTTGGCTCTAGGAATGCTCAGATCCCTTCAGTGGCAAAACCCACACACCTCTTCCAACACAGAAAGCCTCAGTCAGCACTGGGTCTGAGAGAAGCCAGCAGGAAAGAACTGAGGTGCTGCACTACACGATTTTTCTTCCTTCTGTGGCTGAGATCAAGGAATATAGAAACAGCCCTCACCCCCCTCCTTGTACTGTTAGGAGTACAAGCACCCACCTCCACCAGGGCAGAGAAGGCAGTACCTGCTTGAAGAGCTGGAGCTGGATGGCGTTCTGAAGGAACTGCCTCATGACAGCCGAGCGGTGGGACACGAAGGCCTCTTCACAGAACGTGATGGGCTCCCCCTGCAGAGGGCACAGCACGGCACTGCAACAGCTGGGACCGGGCACTGCCACCCACCGCCCTTCCAGAGCACACGCTAACTCAGACAGGCCCCACCAGGCACCACGTGAACTGGACTTTATTTCCAGGTTCCAGCCACGGGACTGAAAAACTGCAAATGGGCAAACGGTGTATTACCCAAATAAACCACAATGGCTTTATGCACATATCGCTAAAGCTGGTGAGGAACCTTCATCATCCAAAATGGTAATTTTACTTACTGTCCCCAAAACATGACACACAGTCATCTGAATTTTGCCTATTCTGCTGATCAGCCTCAGCAGACCCAGCACGAGCGGGTCAGGAACGTCCACTCTGTTCTCTCCAGTCCTGAAAGATTCCACTCATATTGAATGAGTGGAATTTCCCTTTTTCGCGATCTTGTTGGCAGAAGACAGAAATTGTTTTGCAGCTCTACTTTTATACGATTTTAATGAGTTATGGTAATGCTGAAATCTGCTGTGCATCTGCCATAAGGGCACAAATTTCCTCCACACATCTACAAATACATAACAGAGCAAGCAAATATATTTATTGAATTCAAAATAAGAAAGTAACAAAGAATGACTAAATTATACTGATGTATAATTAATATGGAGGCTTTTTCATACTCATACTAAAATACATTTGGACTCTTCATCTGTTGAATATTCAAAATTAACATTAGATAGGAAGAAACCTTAAAGCATCCCCTTTAAAAGAGTGGTATCATTCAATTTCTGAAAGCTTCAAATTAGTAATCTCATTTATCACTGGCTGTGTAAAGTCAGGACAACAAGGCCACTAAAATGACTGAGGAAAAGGGTTAGGGTTGCAAGTTTCTAAGTCCAGAATAAGGCTCATTCAAAGAGGGAAGAAATTGCTCTTTCAGGAGAGTGTCTGTCACCTTTCCTTGGGCCACTGAATTTCCATGGATTTGGAAATGGAAGCAAGACTCTTATGTGGTAACTACAGTTTCAGGGTAATTAATTTTGAAGACACTAACCTGTCTTTGATTTACTCTAGCAGGTATTTACAGGGAAAACCAAGAATCACTACATTCTTCCCAGGCAAGAAGCACAAGTGTGAAAAAACTCACATTTTTGTTCTTCCCTGTGGCTTTGCTATCGTCACAATAAAGAATCGTAAGACACATAATTTCTGAGTATAAAAATAAAAGATGTTTAGAAAAACAGCTGTGGGTGGGATGTGCCTGGTGTAGAAGACACTGGTGATTGTGTCCATGACACACTGACTGCAGCCAGCAAAGGTTCTGGCTCCAAAATCAAGGTGTGCACTCTCTGAAAGGTTTTAGTGCATTTAAATGACTCACAGCTGACATCTACTTGACCACCATGAAAAACGCTTCCCCATCAAATTCAGCTACCAGAATGTAACAAAGGATCCCTGAAAAATATTTTATCTATGTCAGAGATAGAAACAGTTTGGAGGAACGGGTAAAATCCACCCAAGAAGTTCATCCAAGGAAGGTTTAGCTTTCATTTAATCCTCGCTTATAAAACACAGGAAACAAGCAACCCTTCCTATCACCTGCAAGGATCCCAGATTTCTCCCACGGCCACGGCAGAGCATGGGCACTGCCCTGCCAAGGGAAGCTCCCCTGCCCACCCAGCACAACACTCCAGTTGTCCCCGCTGAGCTGGGCTCTGCTCCCACAACACCCCCACTGCAGCTGGGGCACGTCAGAGTGCTAGCACATTTCCTTCCCAAAGTACTAATGATTGAGTTTGTTCATTAGGTTGATTAGACCTTTTGACTTCCTAAGAGACAATTGAGGCTCAACTGCTGCGAGGTGACGGGAACCTTTAACGCTCAGGGTCACGCGTGAGCTGTGCGGCTCAGGAGGCATTAGTGGCGGCAGCCCCGCTGACCTCCCCGGGGAGCACACCCAGCCCCTGCACCGCAGCACAGCGACACGCCGAGAGCGCTGCCTGGCACATTTACTCAGGTAATGGGAATTATAGAGCTCATCAGCCCTGCTTCTACTGGCAAATGACACCACACACGGGGGGACACGTGTGGAACTGCAGATATGTTGTGGAATGGATGGCCTTGCTCACATGTAGAACAATTAAAATAACTTGTTCTCATAAACTCATCGACTCCTAAACTTGTTGGTTCTAACAATTAGAATTTAGGCCTCGATTCATCAACACCTTAAATGTTGGTTAATCCCTTTTCCAACTGTAAAAGCCAAACAGAGCCTAAAATGTGGCACTGCAAAGCCTGTAAATATGTGCACAATACAACTCGATGGGGAATCTGATTTGATCTGTAATGTAGTATTACAGACCATTCAAGCAGATGTCAAGATTGGATCACAAAATTATTCTTAATACACAAATTTACACATTTAATCTGCCATCTTAACACAAAAGAAGTATCTTTAAATATAAGACTAAGATCTAAGACTCCCAGATGCACTGAAAAAACAGGTGTCTTTTTTATGCCTTTGCAAATCTCCCTTTATATGAATATTTTATATTTATCTGGCACAACGAAGTTCACCAGGGCACTGCTGCTATCTCATGACCCCTTACAAAGCTGAGAAGTTCCAGCCCACATCTGATCTGTTGCCAGACCTATTTCTAAATCGGAATTGTGTTACTTTCTAAAATAATGTTTAAGACTACTTAAGACAGCAAGTGGAGAACAAAAGGAACCTAGGACTTATTTCAGACTGTTCTGGAGTTTCAGGAAACCTGCTGTTATATTTTACAAAGCCACAATACAAATTGAGAGAAAAATTCTGATTTTGATTAAGTCCACTGTGAAAAACTTCACCACGATCCCTCATCTGTCCAGGAAATCCCTTTTCCTCAGCTCACTGGTTATGGCAGGAACTTTCAGAGTGAATATAAAGGACTAAAAATATGTGAGACAGAAGACAGCTCTGATGAGAGAAGGACATGGAGGAAAGGACAGAGCAAACACAAAGGATGCTTCTGGGAAGAGGCAGGAGCCAAGGTAACCCGTGGGAATGTAACTTCTCCCACTCCCGCAGGAGTGTGCAGCTGGATAACGGCACTGGCAGGGCAGCATGAGAGTGCTGGAGAGAACAGCCAGGTAACAGAGACAGCGGGCAAAGACAGGGCAAATTAGGTCACCAGTGAGAGGTCACCACCTCACACAAGCAAAGGTTTCACAAAACCTGATTATATGGAAAAAAAAGACCCAATGAAAAAATCACCAACCCCAACAACCCAAGGCTGAACACTTTGTTTAGACAACCCTAAAAGTTGTGCCGTGGAAGAGAGAGATGATCTCTGTGCATCATCAGGGGCAGCCTGTGGTGCAGGGTAATGAATTTTGAGCTGCTGTGTGCATGCCTTCCTACACGTAGGTGCTCCTTCAAAGCCTCTCTAATAAACACACAAACCATTAGAGCTGCTCTGGAAATCAGCCACGGAATTAAAAGATGTGGGTGGAATTTAAAGGTGCAGAACAAGATGCCAATGTGACAGGGTACAAGCTGTCAGCCCAGTGTCACTGTGCCACACAGCAACCCCAGAGATACAGCAAACCCAAGGGTGTGCAAGGGGTTCTCGGAGCACTGGATTATTACCACCTGGGTGTGCAAACAACCATGTTGTGTACTCAGAGTGGCTAATGGCAAAGGAAAGCCTGTAGGGATATTGTAGGACTCACCACCCTTAATTCCAGCCAGACTTACAATGAAACCGAGACAGGAGGATGATCCTGGGACCTGGATACACGTGTGTCAGAGCCAGGTACAGCAGACACCAAGGCACAGCCCTGCTCTGCAGCTCCCCAGAACTGTGACTGCAGTGCCACGGGGAGATCACAGCCGAAGGAGGACCGTCAGCCAGCCAGCAGGATTCCAGAAAGGAAACCTGAACTTGGTGGCAGCTGCCCGATGGGACATTGGCTGGTCCTGCTTGCAATTGTGACAACAAATCACCAGCCTAGGCATTCAGCACGGGAGAGCTGCCTGCATCCACCTCAGCCATAATGGAATCCAGAAAGCCTCTGCATTAAGCAAATGATACCAGAGCTTTATTAGCTTCTCAGGATGCTGCTCAGGAACAAAGAAATCATGTGCTCAGAGATTTGACCACACATCTTCTAAAGAAAACTACATTCAGGCTCTGCTCAAAAAGACATTATCAGTTCTGATAAATCATTACAGCCAAGTGTAATCTTGAAAAGCATTTCAAACCCATGTATTTACCCATGCACACTGCACTGCCCAAACACTCACTGTCTCACCGAAGTGCCCCTTTCCATCCCAGCCCAATTTCAGACAGTTTTTCCTGTTCCTCACCACAACACACAGCTTCTGGTAGAGACACACCAAGAGTGAATATCCCTATCTACAGTACCAAAAAGATGGGCCATTTCTCTGAATTCTCCACCCTTGCGGCTGCTGGAGAGTTGGAATTTCTAAACAGCTGTCATTCACCTGCACGTGATCTGATATCAGGTCATCCTGTAAGAAGTTGTAAGAATATCACTGAAGGAGAACTAAAAGGGAGAAAGGCGGCTGCGAGTCAGTGGAATCCCTGATGCCACATCAACATCGCTTTGAAATGTCCTATCAATAAACACACTCCTGACCAAACCCCAAATAAAGCCAAGTGTCCCCAGCAAGGACACAGGTCTGTTCCTACAGCACCTAGGAGATCATCAATATTTATCAGCAGGCTGCCAATGAGGATGAAGCAATTTAAACACACACCTCAACTTCAAATGTGAAATTATGACATGCAGCTATTCAGACTTCATCAGAACCTTTTTAACACTGTAATTAGAATTCTGTGGCCTCTGCTTCTTTCAGAACTCTAGTAATAGAGGTATTATTCTAATGCAATGCACCATTAAGCTGTAATCAATTCCACAACATCCAAAAATCCTTCCGACCAAAAGAATTTAGATGTATTAAAATTACTATGAAACTTCTGTAGAAAAAATGCAGAATAAGATTTATTTGCATTAAAACATTGTAAGAAAACAACCTCAGATACTGGTAGATTCAGTGAAAGTTCAACACCACCTGTTCACACATTATTTCAGATGGGAACATCCAACACCATTACAGAATCTGATCAAATTTGGACAAAACCAGCTTCAAATGAAAGATGAAACTGCAAAAAATGTGTAACTGGAAAGAACTTAGACCACACAGCAATGGTTTTGCTTCTCCTTTCAAAGCCTGTCAGTTTATCAGGACACCTGACATTTTCATGTTACACCAAGGAAAATGACACACACTCACATCCGCAAATAATGAAAGTACTTCACTGTAATGGAGCCAGGCAGCTTTCCAAGTGTTTCTGTGGCTAATTCCAGCCACTGCCTGCCCTGATTTCCTCCCCTGCATCAGCCAGACGCTTCCTATCCCTAAGCAACTGCTATAGCCTCGTAGCTGGAACTTAAGCAACAAGCCTGGCACATGAAGTGCAAAGGAGCCAGCAAGAAAGAGCTTGGGGAAAAGAGAAAAAAAATCACCATTTCACAGATCAAGAATAGAGGCATGAAAATAATAAGTAACTTGTACACGGTCACAAAAGTCTCTGGCAGAGCCAGGGAAAAGAACCGAAATTTCTTTAATCCCTGCTCAGTCCCTTAAATACAAGGCTATTCTTCCTCTTCCTACTTGATATTGTGTCAATGCAGGAGTGTAGGTGTTGAAAGACTAACAAAAGAAAAGTAATAGTAAGGTATTATGAGCTGAGAAACCTAATCTTTATCAGATACAGCAAATCTCTATGATGCTGCCTGCACTGGGAACTCTCTCTTTGTCCTGAATATGCTTTAAATTACTGGTATAATGTGTACTGGATATTGTTCCACTCTTATATTTATTCCACAAAAACCCCTGTGGCCCGCATGCGATTTTATCATTAGCTGGCAAGGTAATTTCAGGCCTGGCTCTGCAATCATTCCACGAGCACTGCTCCCGGCGAGGCCGGGACGTGCAGCATGCAAAGCAGCTGCCAATCCAGGGGCCCTGCCACAGAGAGGCCCTTTTCTATTTTACCTATTGTGGAACATTGGTGCCAATACAGAAAAGCAGAAAAATTACAGGGCAATTCTTTATATGAGTTATTTTATACTATGACAAAATATAAAAGGTGTGCTTGGAAAAACAATCTACAAGTATTGCTATTTTTGCTTCATTTATTAAAACTCAATAGAATACAAACTATTTTGTTAAAATAGGAAAAAAAAATTCTGCAAAAGCAAGAAGTCATTGGCCAAGATTTATGAATGATCAATGTGCCTAAAGATCACAAATGCTTGTATTTTGCCTCCTTTTGATTTCTTAGATACATGTAAAAAGCCCAAACTCATGCAAAATCAATGAAGCTTCCATGATTCACCAAAGTTAATACGATGAAAATACGGTTTTGTGCAAGATATATACAACTCCTCTGTACCACGATCCCCAAACCCACATTCAATAAACAGCTATTTTCAAGAGCAAAGTATTTTAATATAATATTTAGATGCTGATATAGGTGCAGAAGTAGAACAAACTGCTTTTAACTTCACTAAAGCAACATGAGAGAAGCTTTAGTCATAAAATCCCACTCTCTTCGCTAAGTACTGACCCCCCACCTCTATAAATGAGACTAATATAACGGAGCTAAACTTTAACTTTTCCCTGAGCTGCACACCCCCAGTCTCTGGCAGGTAAACTGATGCCCACGATGTAAGAACATGGCCTGCAGTGCCCCCTCCTTCGGATAATAACTGCCAAAGTACCTGCTGGAACAGAAGCCACTGCTGAGGGCTGACCTGTCCTGTCACGTCCCTCCGTCACTGGTGGGGGAGCCTCACCTACTGCCATGGACAACCACAGCTGGAAGAGACTCACCTGAGGGAAGGTCCCGTCCCCTGGGAGCACTTACCAGGGGCACTGGGGGACAGGCACTGCCCAAAGGTCCCAGTGCCCCTTGCCCAAGTGATGAACGGCCCCTGGGGAAACCTCAGTGCTCAGTGACCAGTGCAGCAGTGCACACACACGGGCGAGATTAGAATGTCACCTTTGTCACTAGACTCTTAAGAGACGCTACAGCACCGGATCCTGGGGACAGCCGGACCTGCCCCTCCAGGGACACTTGTCTCGTACTGCTCGTTCCAGAGCATCAGTCTGCTCTGTGTCTGCCAAGCCACTTCTGCGAGAGAGCTGAGCCATCAGGTCCACAACACCCCGGGGTGCTTCTCCTCAGGGACGGAGAAGAGCAAAGGCAAGCATTTCCCTCTTAAAATAAATGAGACCTTTTCTCTCTCCTTTCACCATTTATTCACTCTTTGTCAGGAAGAGGCACAGATGATGAGGCTCTCCTCTACAACACCTCGCACCTTGCAGTTTTTATTCAAATCCTTTAAGAAATAAAGATAGAAACCCTGCCTCTGAGATCCTGGGAACGCTGGGTCTTCCAAACATTCAGTGCAAGATCTGTGATCTGCCTCAGTCCCCCAAGCCTCCCTGGTGTGCTCATAAACAGAAAGCTGCATCCAGTGTGAGGATGGAAAGAGAATCAGATTTTTCCTTTCCTCACTTGCCCCAAAGGTTTGGCTCACTGAAGGAGGAGGGAGCTGAAGGGAATTGTTGTGCATTCCTGCAAACACTGATGCCGAGCTCTGCAGCAAGGGGAACTGTGTCGGGTTTGGCCACCCGACTTCTCCAACTCCCATTCCATTGCTACACCTTTCCGACATGGAAACCACGTGGAATTCCCCAACTCCTCTGTGAGGGGGAAGACGCCACCTCAGTGGAGCCCCTGTGCAGGGGAGCAGGCGGCTGGGAGCAGCGGCTGTGCGGCCCTGCAGCTGGAAGGGCAGGGTCCAGCTGCCCGTGCTCCGTGTCTGCCAGAGAGCACAGGGCAGAGGCTCGCCGGGCTCTGCTCCCTCCACACCCCCAGCCCTCAGGGCAGCTTCATCCTGGACAAGTGCTTCTCACTGCTCTGGAACCTCCTGCTCTCACCCAGGCAACGGAACTGAACCTGCCAGCATTTCCATCAGAGAGCCCACTTACGTCAGGCACATCTACGGCGTGGTTGTGGGGAGCACCCACAATTGACAAAGCACTACCCAAATATTTGAAAAAACACTCATTTTGATGCTTTTTTTTTGGCATTCAATTTGAGCTGCATTCTTGGAAAAATGCACAGGAATTTCTGTGATTCACACGGTGAACGATTCCATCTTGGCTGGGGAGGTTTGATGCTGTTCTAATTATTAATAAAGTAAAACTTTCCCCTACACACTCACAGGAATTGTTAATAATGATGTCTCTTATTGCAGTGACCTCACAGCTTTGAGACCCTATTTTCAGTTTCTTTAAAACTTTCAGCTGCACAAATACATGTTTTCTGCTCCAAACTCCTCTTTAGCTCTAAGGCTTCAGTTCCCATGAGCTCAGCATCCCGCCACGAGCACCTTCAAGGGAAACAGAGCTGACCAAAATGCACCAAATCAGCTAAGCAACAATAAAATACAAGTTACTGAATTTCAACAAGTTTAAACTCTAGAATGTAGTAAACACTGACCAATAATTGCTACAGCTCAGAATCACTCTGAACACTTCATTAGCTCAGTTACTGCCTGCTCCATTGATTACTACAAGTAATTTTTCCATGTTCCCATTTTAGCAGCACAAAATTACATTGCTCCAAATGCAGGAGCTGCTCATTTAAAGAATGAAACTTGCCTAACAGTGTTCTTAGTTCTGCTAATGCAAGACTTGACATTCAATGGCAATTTAAACTCATTTTTCAGGATTAAACAAAATACTCAAGAAACTTTCCACAACATTTTCGTCACATAAAAAAAAACCCTCACCCACCCCAGCTCTATTAAGCATTGAATTTCCCACTGCTTCCCTTTCCACCCTACATAAATACTTTCAAAGCCTCAAGGCAGTTCCTAAGGTGCTAAAGGGTTAACGCTGTGGTCACTGCAGCTAAGCAGAGATTTGGGTAAGCAGTCTTGCTGTCAGAGACACAACAGCCGTGCAGGTGTGGGCAATAATTAAAGGTTTCAGCACATCTACCTGGGTGAAGTATTTCTGCCTCCTATTCCAAGGAGGAAGCCCTCTCTGTGGAGAGCAGAAGAGCTCATTAATGAGGCTAATTAGGTGTAAAGGGGGTAGAGTCTGGCATCAGCTGCAGCTTATAGAAGCTAATCATTAAGCCCTGTAATCTCTACCCCAGAACAGCAGATGATCGTGTTCCTAGGTGACTGATGTTGCTAAGAAAATTTCCAGCACCTGAGTACCTGACCAAATACTTTTTGGGGAGGCTAAAAATTCCCTTAACCCTCCACGTGCCAGACAGCACAGTCACATCCTTTCTTCACTCATCAGTTTTGTAACAGTGGGCATCCAATGAGATTTGAATGTAGCACTAGGCCTATAATGTGATTTCTTTTAGAATTAAAAAATAATAATAATCGGTGCCATCAACAGAGTCTGGAAAGGGAGGGCAGGAAATAAGAGTTGGTGGAGCAACATGCAAGAATAACACAGACAGGAGCAGTAATGCTCGAAAAAGAGTGGCCACACACACCTCCTGAAGGTTTGTGAGTTCTCAGTGTAACTTCTTTGCATAAAGTAGTAAGGGTAGTTACAATACCACGGGGATGAAAGCCTTGTTAATAAATATGTAAAATACAGATTTCATTGTACTCACCTAATTTGAAATGAGAAAAAGGATGTAATTTCCATGGAGAGAGAATACATGGAAGCAGAGCTCAATCTGGAACTTGTTTTGTAAAATGAATTGCAAGAATAGCAAACTATTGCAGCACCTCAACGGGAATGTCTGAGTTCATCAGGCAGAACAGACTTTACTGGCAAACTGCTACTGTCCTTTTATTTCTTCACACTAAGCAGCAGATATGAATCAAAAATGTTCAGATTCAGTTCAAATTCAACAATAAATAGAATACTCTTTGTCTCCATGCTACCTGTGGACTCAGAGACGGACAGATTCAATAACATGAGCTGCTCGGAGGTGGCACGGGCTCTTGCTATAATCCGGGATACGGATGTACCCACCAGGGTAAGCCTCACTGGACTCCCCTCACTGTCAACAGGAAAAACACCTCCAACAATAACGAGCATCTTATCTAACATACACAAGTCAGTCCAGCTGGATGATAAAACTGCTTTGTAGCCAGCAGCACATTATATCAATAACCCAGCAGATAAATGGTAAACCCCAACCCCCGGTGGGTAGCAGAGGTTTGAAGAAAAGCCCTGACTAAGCCCTTGCCCAGCACTGAGCACACTGTGCTCCAGCTCCCCCTGCTCTGCAGTGACCCCAGCACCAGGAGCTTTCTGATGGCACAGAAGTGCTCCGTGCCAAAGGGATGTCTGTGTGCCAAACCAACCCCAACAGGCCTCTCCCAGGTATCTCTCTACCTTCCCCCAAACCAACACAAGCTTCCTCAGTATCCCTTGGTCGAGTGTTTGGCAGGATCACCACCTCTCCTGAACAGAACAGCTCCTTGCTTATTTTGAACCCTTGCTGTTACAAACCCCATTTGGTTGCCTGTGGTCTGTTATGCTGGAAGAGACAATGAGGGGCCACCCCTGATCCTTCTCCTTCAAACTGTCAGAGAGAGCCTTCCCTGTAACTAATGCCACAAAATTGACTGACATTCCCATTATCTTTGACACTCCAATAACCAGAGTGGGCATTTTCTGGGGGAAATGTGCAGTGTCTGTAGGCAGGGGTGTGGTCAGCAGCTGGGGTAGGCACACACAAGTGTCTGAATTAACAGAAGGAAGGGCAAACCAGAACTGTATCACATCTCCATCAGTGCTAACAACCACTGTTTCCCTAAAGTCCAACTCCCCACCACGATCATGCACGTCCCACAGCTGGTCTGCAGAGACAGGCCACACTGTCCGAGGAGTGAGCCCACCATGTGAGCGCTGTTCCCCTGTTCTGAGCCATGCTCCATCCCTCCTTGGCCATGTACACCCTTCATTTCAGTAATTAGCTGTCAGCACGGCCCGACAGCAACCTGGGCTTGTCTGCTCAAATCGTATTAATGAAATGCAACCCACTAAACGTCCTGGCTGCACATCTGTAATTGTGCTACACGAGGAGGCTGGGCACGGGGGCAAACTGCAGCTCCTGAACGGGGCACTGTGGTCACGCACACTAATCCGTTATTTCTTAGGCATTTGACAACCAATTAATTCTACAGGGCTTCCTATACAGCAATAGGAACCAATGATCCACCACCCAACAGGAAAAGCTGTGCCCAGCACTTGTGAACACAACACCCTTGGAGGCAGAGACACAAGAACTGCAGGTTGCAGCCTTGCAAAAGTCCTTCCTGTATTTAAAGATTCAGCATCTGAATGTTGAAACCTAACTGTAGCACACTGGGTGTATCCACCACACCAAGCACAAGGAAAATCAAAGAAACCCTAGGATCCTGATTGTATATGTAAGGGTTTGAATTGATGTTCCTGAACAATACAAAATGCAACTGATGACTCCTGGTTGTAAGCTGATACTTGTCAGTCAAGCCACTGCACCCTTTTCTGTTGCACGTTCTCCATCACAAAGACTGTTTCAAAGAACAGAGTTTGGACAAGATAAGAAACAAGATAAACACACAATGGAATATCCTGTGGGTGTATATATATATATACACACACACACACACACATATAGTCTTTGGAATTAATTCCCATCAGTTCTGACTGCAAAATTGCTATTAACGTTTAATTAAAATTGAGCACAATAAGCTCTGACAAGATAATGGCTAGGAAACGTGGCTCTAGGGCAGAGCGAGGATATCGGGAACTCTGGCTGCACGTGATGCGTTATTTCTGGTTACATTTGGCAACTATTGAGATTTCTGAAACACAATTATAATGATCTACAGAAATTCAGAGAAGAGAAAAGAACAGCACTGCATTTCAGTTACCTCAGGATCTGTAACATATGCCAAACAAGTAACAGATTTTTAGGGCCCCAGTACCATCTAGTCCTTCATGTTTCATTCATGTTCACACCCACACCAAAGAACACTCTTTTTCAACTAAAAAAGCCCTTGCAAGCCCCTGCTAAACAACTAAATACTTTGTTACTTATCCATAAATACAATTATTTATCTCTTCCTGCAGGTAGGATTTCTTTGACTATCACTGACCCCCATAGCTGAAGGCACCAATCACACAGACCTGAGGCAGAAGTGGGGAAAAGCCCTGGGAATGAGCCTGACTTTGGGAAATCAGTGGCCCTTTGCTGGAGAAAACTTCTCAGCTCACCCTGGAAGCTCATTCTGAAGAGAGCTGGACTGTAAAGGAGAAGGCGATCCAGTGACATCTGGAGGAGAGCACATACTCCAACATTAGCTTAAAATCCCCAAATGAGGGGGCACAACATGTGTATGTTCTTCAATTTTCCCTCAAGCAGTTCTCTCTGGGCACTGGGAGCCACTGCTCCAAAACAACACGGATTTAGAGCTACAGAGATACGTTTGGGAAAAATATTTACAAACTTATTACAACTAAAAATTTGACCTCAAGCGTGAACTCCCTTCGTAAGTTGCACATAAAATGTAACATACAAAATGTTACATATAAATAACATTTAATGCTACACACGAAATGTTTTTATGTGTAATAAGGAAGCATCTTTAGATAAAAAGTGTTCTTTATTTGTCATATATTCTTAGTTGAGAATATGTAATAAATTCTTGGTTGACAAATGGGGGATGAACTTTAAAGGCAAACTAAGCACACACGTAATTCTTACAAACTGCTCTCATTTTCACCATTAATCCTCCCTAAGACAAAATGTTCAGGACATACAGACTTTAGCTGCTGCTTTGGAGAGCTTCACCAAAATAACCCTTCAATATATTTTTCCTTTCATTAAGCAGCAGGAGTAAGCAAAGTACATATATATCATCTACAGCTCTTGAAGTGTACTCAGAGCACAGCCAGGGCACCTTCATTTGCACAGGACTTTTAGGAATCTAGTATTAGTTACTATCTCTGAGAAATCCTTAGAGCAGAATTCACATAATATGTGAAAACAAGGCAGTGCCAATAACAAGTTTTACACTTTAAGAATTAACAACATGTATTTATGATATACGTCTAACCAACAGTTACGTGAGATCTACTATGAAATTTATTACCCAAATCACTGAACTAAATACTGCATCAGAGATTATTCAAAAGAGAGCTACACTTGGACACAAGAGTAACCTTTAAGGAGTTAAAATGTCCTCAACTACAAGTCAAGTTGAAACTTATTTAATTAGGTTCTGTATTTCAAAAAAAATGAAATAAATTCTTTCATTAACTAAACCAAACTCCCTTAAAGGCAACAATATGTTCCCTCTCTGTCAGGACAGAGCGCAATGAAATCTTTATTTTAATTGGGGTTAGCTAAGGGGCCATTTGGCTTCAGATGCTTTGTTTATCAGCCCTAAGCTTTACAGCCTAGCCAGGACTTGAAATATTAAATTACAGAATGATTTCACTAAATAAAAAAAAAAAAAAAATTAAAATACACTCTTCCAAGGGGTTTTAATAGAGATAATTTTAAATGTACATTTAGAAAACTGGAAGGCCAAGTCAAAGCTACCTCAAGAGAAAACCCTGATTTCCTTCAGCACTATTGGAAACAGGTCTCCTTTTCAAATGCCTCTGCTGCTGGTTTCTCATCCCCGCAGAGGGGCAGCTGCAGGACGAGGGCTCTCACCATGGCCCTGACCACGGGACCAAACCAAAACACGCTCAGGTGTGTGCATGATTTCCAGACTGCCACAGGAGAGCCCTGGATCTGGACCCGAAAGGCTTGCAGGTGATCAACCCAATTTCAAGGAAAAGCAAACGAACCCTTCTTTGGTAGATGACACCTTTTCCTTTTTTCCTGACTAAGCTAATTTACAAATATCAGACATCTCCAGTAATATAGTTACTGAAAATCCCCCGGAAACAGCAATTACAGGAAGGGACAGCGAGCAGGAACTCGACAGGATCACAGCCCCAGTGCACTCCAAAGTGCAGCTAAAATTATTGAAATGATCCAGAAAAATTGCCTGCCTTATTGTGGGGATCAAGCTTAGGCTGCATTTTCTGGATCAAATTTTGGATTTATTCCTTATTAAATCTCCAAGTGTTAGGAGTGTTCCTAAAACTAAAATAAAATGATAAAAAGAAGAAATAAAGGAAACTTCAAGCCTAATTTCCACAAATAAAATACATATAATGGGTATTTTCATATTCTTTCCCCCTGTGGATCACTGAAATGTGATGTGCCATACATTATTTAAGATAAAAACTACGCCCGTAGTATTTTATTAAGCCCAGTTCAAGAATCTGATTTGATTTCAGAAACAAAACTTGGTCTTTCTTTTGTTTTGAGAAATAAAAGCATTGCCACCAAACCTGAAAGAATAAAGCTTAATTCAAACAAAGCACTGAGATCTGTGCTTCATCTTTATGCCACCTTAAAGAAAATACAACAATTCCAAATTAAATGTATTATTCATATATATTCTTAAATTTTTCTCCAGACAGCTCTGCGCATACCTTCTCTGTACTGTTCCCTTGTGAGAACTACAATAAAATGAGCTGCTTCTGCAACTTCTCAGCAGGTATTTTGATTTGAGAGTAATCACAGTCTTCTCTACAATCTTCATACAATTTATGTCCTGATCATCTAACATATAAGTAAAAGATTTAAACTGACATCAATATGTATACTTTTCTCTAACAATGCACACTAATTGTGTATCTCTAAATGAGAAAAATGCTTATTAAAAAAAATAAATCTAGTGAATGTACCAACTATTGAATTCAAAGCAAAGACACCACATGTGTCTAAATAAATATCAAGGAAGTGTCAGAGGTAAATGAGGAGAGACCAGGTGAAGTGTGTGTGATGTGTTAATTGTATTCAAGAAAAATAATAGAGCAAGACAGAGGAGCTGAACTTCCAATTATCATAATGGTATCTACTTCACAACACATTTTCAAACTTGAAAGAGACATTTTAAACCATAGGAATTCTGAGCAGAATACCTCCAGCTGTGCTCTGCATAAATCTTGCACGCTGTACATACACAGTTTATTTAAATACCAAGTAAAGTTATGACTTACAAAATGCATATTTCAGTCACAATAGCATATCTGTCATTGCCAGAGCTGCTACTCACTGAATGAAAGGCACAGAAAACAATGAATTAAATTAGAAAAAGATAAGAAAGGACAGAATGTTTTCATGTGATGTTTTACCAGACTGGAGTAGGGTGTGTTTTAAAGAACAATGCGTTTATCAGCCCTCTGCTGAGTTTACGTTTTTGTGCCCCCCAAAACAGAAGGAGGAAGAAAAAAGTGGTCCTCAATGTCAGAATAATTTTGCCTCTATGGCACTGTGGACACGAGCCAGGATTTACCTTTCTCTGAGGCGCTGCCCATCCCAAACTCAGTGCTGTTTGTGCAGCCCAGAGCCCAGCTCTGTGCTGACGTGGAGAGCCAGCGCAGCGCAGGGCCCTGGTCCCATCCACGTGTCCCAGCCCGGGGACAGGAGCACACCGGGACTTCTGGGGCAGCACCAGAGCTCTGGGTGGAGCAGGGCTGCAGTGCTGGCTGCCAGGGAAGCAGCCACACTGCACTGTCAGCTGTGGTGCTCTCTGCCTTTGGCCCCGTCGCATTCTTTACAAATCTGCTTTACAAATCCCAATACCACAATCTCTCTACCATCTCCTGTCAAGGGAAGTGATCCTTTCTGTTCAGTTGTAGTGCTGCTCATACTGCTGAGAACGTACATTTCACTCCTTCCCTACCTGCCTGAAAGGTCTTTTGGGTGGGGTTTTTAGTGCTTATGTGTGTGTGTGAGTTGTCTGGGGTTTTTTCCTAATACCAGATACAACAGCTCATTTAAAAAACACACAGTCACTGAGTGCCTTACACAGCAGCTGAATTCAAGGGTGATGTTATTTTCTGCTCGGTGTTTGTTTATGTGCCTTGTTCCCCTCCAAGTCCCCTGCGTTTTATTAGTTGAGGAAATATCTTCAAGTTCTCCTGTACGGAGGCATTTGCACGGTGCTTCACTGCTCACCGAGGCTGTGCTCTTCAATTATAACCAAAGGATCGGGAGACAACGCAATAAAAACACAGGCAAGAGTCGGGCTAAAACAAACAACCACAGGCTCGAAACAAATTGAGGAGAAACAAAAACAAGTGCATAAAATAGCAAACAAACCCCAAAAGCAGGTGTGATAGGCACAGGCGAATAATTGAATATCCAAATCCTCGCAGAGCAAAGCTGACGTACCACAAACTGCTCCTCACTGCTCAGCCTGCCCTGGTAATAGGGAGATTTAGAGGCTTTGGAACAAAGCTCCTTTGATTCCGCAGCACCACCGCAGAAGATGCAGAGCGACCTGATCCAGGCTGACGGCTGAACACACAACTGCTGCGGGGGCTGCAAAGTTACACCACGAAACGCAAGACACTTCTCAGCCCTGTCACAGGTGCCCCAAACTGAGACCCCCAACCCTGAGTGTAGCAGGAGCAGCAGACACTGCTGACCTCGGAGCAGGCCTGGCTGTGCCAGCACTGGCACCAGTGCCAAGAGCCTGCCCGTTCAGCTGCTGCCAGTGCACGCCAAGGGGCAGAGCTCCCCATCCCTGACTCTGGGCAATGCTCCTCCACCCAAGCGCAAAGCCATTTCCATGATGGATTTGGCAGGAGTGTTTCCTTTTTTTGGTTTTGCTTAGGGTTTTGTTGGATTTTGACTGTAATATGTATGATGGGCAGGGAAGTTTGACTGCACCTTTCATTGCAGAAATGCCCCATTCAGCAGAGGGTCACGTTTACTTTCTCAAATATTACTTTTCATTACCCTTCCTTCAGAACCTTGGGTTCCCCCCTCCCCTCAGCGTGGCACACAGAATTAGATAACACAGGATCTTACAAGAGTTTGGAAATTACAAAACAATTCTATTTACTACATACCAGACTGCTAGAAGAGATTAAAGAGAGTGTCTTTTCAGTTTCATTAACATATGTATATCTCAACAGACTTAGATGTAGAATAATAAATGCATTTTGAAGAACAGTAAATGCTTGTTAGAAAAAGAGCATTTTTAAGGTTTAAAACAGCAAAAGCAGAAACTTGTCTACAGCAACAATAAGGCTCAGAGAGGAAACAGTAAGAGGAATGAAATGAAAACAAACACCACACAGAAAACAAACAAAACCGTGTTTCCCCACTAAATCTTTTCCAGCCAGTGACTGTGAATTCGGGTTAGTATGGCTTCTAGAGCACTTCCCATAGATGGGAAAACATAACAATAGTTACAGGTGGCTTCTAAGGGAGGTTGTCAAAAACTTGGGTCTTCAAAATGCCACAAAACACAGAATCGTCAGGGTAGAAAAAAAGCCTCACGTTTCAGTTCCAGAATATACAGAAATTCATTTTATCTCTATTTTTATCACAGAAACATCAGGTTTTACACACTGTCAGTGCCACTCTCATTGTCTACTCCAATCTGTTAGTAAAGTCATCAGGATGAGACTTAGAAATGACTGTCATTTAGGCACTCCTACACTGTCTCAGGGATTTGAGAGCTCACACCACCTGAATGGGAGAATAGTAAAGACGGGTGGGAGAAAATTCCTATGGCTCTACATCAGCACTGACTTTAAAAGGAACACAACAAAACTGCAAGTAAAACTATTTAATAAGCTTCTTCTCACTGTTTCCCCAACAGCTCGGGGTTAATTTTAACAGGTCTGTGCACAAGTTATTTAAGCATTAGGGATCACCTTCCTCATATTCTCTATAGGTGGACAAACACTCTTAAAGCTCTGACCTATTGACACAGCTCTGGCGACAGGGAAGAATCCACAGTGTATGCCTTTAAAATATACATGCAGGGAAAAAAAAAGCTATGCAGAAGATGGTTATGGAGAGGAAGGGGCTGGGATGTGGCAATTACTGGGAGTTGGAAACAACTATTTACTCTTCCACTGAATAACTTAAAAAAATAATTCACCATGGCAACAATCATACTTCATAGTAGATAAAGCACTGAATGCTACAAAGCCTTCACAAAATGAATTATGCACCAGTATGTAGCATGCACTTTCTTTATGTTACTGCAGACATATTCCAACAAAATGTCCTTTTAGACTCATCTGGCATTTGCTTTTTCACTCTGCACCAAATACCATCTACTTTTCTGACTTCTGTCCCACTCTGATATCATGGATCTGGAACTGTTGAAGGAATTTATTGTGTTCCATTCAAGAGATTGATATAAAATAATTAATGCATTAATTATTTCCTTGAGTTGAATTGAATGGTATATTGAAAAAGAAGAATTATTTCCTCTTATTCATAATGGCTTCTTCCCCCACCACTGCTCAAATTGCACCACATTCAGAGTAAATTCGTATCAAAGTTACAGTTATGACAAACGGTAGTACGTTGTCTTCTCTATTTAAAATCCAAATATAAATTATCGGGCTTTGACAGGACAACAGAACTGAGGCAGCATAAAGACACACATTCCTACATGCCGTGCAGCTCAGCCAAGGCACTGTGAAAACTGCAGTCCATAACACACCCGCGAGTGTCAGTAAGTAGATTCATACCAGGATCAGCCATTCCCAAATCAGCACGTACCTCAGCAGTGGAAGCACGGGACACGGGTGGGAGCAGAAGAGCACATGGGCCCTGCCCCTGAGCGTTTCTGTTTGCTCGCAGGGGGACGCATCTAAGGCCTGAGGCTGCAGCAGCTCCATCGCCCCACACCCCGCCTCTGGGTCAGCCCCACCCGGAGCTCACCTGTACTCACAGGTGTGAGGGGTTGTTCCTTCACAAACCCCGGGAAAGAACCCGAATGGAATGTGTGGAACCACTAGGTGTCAGCAGAAGAAAGTGCACGGCCACAGCTCCGAGCCTGGCTTCCAACATCACCCACCGGCTCAGTCCCGCAAACACCTTCCCACAGCGAGTTCTGTGAGGTGACCCACGGCGGGAATCAGGGGCTTAGACGATGACAAAAACAGCAAGAAAACGGGAATTTGGAAAAAGTAGTTCAGGTGAGCAAAATGCTCACGTTGGTGTCACTGGTAGAAATTTCAGTCATCCCCAGGAAGATCAGCTGCCCCAATCCAGCCCAGAACACGCCCCGCTGCCGCCGTGTCCGGCTGTCCTCCCCAGCAACCAGGTGTGTGGTGACTGTACACACACCACACCTGTACTCCGCATCCAGCTTCATGCAACTATGGCAAACACAGCAGGGAACAGCACCGAGTCAGTTGTTTTGTCAGGTAATTCTTAGTATTAGACTTGCAAATTGTATTACCTGGATATGTTTTTCCACACAATTTCTGGTTACCAAAGGCCTCAGAAAGTTCATGGCAACAGAAACTTCTTGTCAGTGTTCTGGTGTTTAAGTACACTACACAACCTTCCACCTCTGGAATAAAAGCCTCTGAACAGAACAAGAGCTCTTACTACGCTCAAGTCTAATAATGTGAATTTAAAGTCTGCTCTGTGACACATTCTGGGCCTACACCAAATAATGAAAAATCGATTCACACCATTTATCTCAAAAAGTCAGCTCACACCAGTGAGATGGCCTAGGAAATTAAACTGTCTTATGAAAGGAGGAAAAGCTGCTGCTTCTTTGAATTTATTTCCTAATTATGGATGATTTTAAATGAACAGTCAGATTCCTTGAGTTACAGGCCATGCAATGCAAAGAACCACATAATGTTTGGTATTGCTTATGCCCCATTTTTACCCCATGTAAAGGTAACAAACGAACATGAAACACTTGCAGATTTTCTTTATCTAAATCTAATATTGAAAGGTATAATCAGAAACTAAATTTTTGATTTACAAAAGGACTGAGGAAAGAAATCTCTGAAAATTTCCACTTCCTGATTACTAAATTGGATTTTATGACATATCTGTGCAGCTATGTTTACAGGTTTTCTTGGATGGAATGATAAGGACACCAAACCGTTTCTTCTACTTCCTCAGGTTGGCTGTCCCTCCAGGTTGCACTTTCTAGGGGTGTGCCACTGTCAGCTCATTTCAAATGTTCATCTTTAACATTCAGCCTTCAAAATACCAGATGGTATTTCCAGAACAGCAATTTAAATTTTTATTTTCCTTCATAAATCCCTTAACTAGTTAAATCTCACACACACACACACACACACATCCAGGCAAAGCCTACACCAGTATTCCCAGAGTTGCCTGGCAACCACAGGGAGGAGCATGGGAGCCCACGGAGGCCTGTGCGGAGGGAGGGCAGTCGGTGTCTCCCGGCAGGGATAAAGGAGGCATCTCTGCTCTTACACGGCACCCACCTTAAACACCTGCCCTTATTTCACCTGAGACGCTTTAAAAGCCCGGCTCTTACACCCAGGGACACACACACACACACACACACACACGAGTCAGTACAGTTTATTTTTTCCACACACGCTGATTCCCCCGGTACGATGTGGAGGGACTCGTGCCGACCTCAGAAGCCATTTTTGAACCCTGAATATGAATTGTTGAAATGCTGCTTATTTGGTGATGATAACCGGGCTGGTTAAAATTCGGGCTGAGCTATTTTCTCCTTCTGGCTTTAAAAATAACCAGTAAGACAAACCATAGTATTGAAGACACTTCAGTTACTGAAACATCCTTAAGAAACACTATGCCTATAGTCCAGCTTTTGGCCTCCAAATGCTCAAGGACGAGAAAAGGAGGTATTAAGACAAAAGGATATTTTGTTCTCTACAGAGATCTTGTTAAGCAGCCACAGGTCTAAAAACAGCAGTTCAAACCGGGCCATGAATTGGGATTTATCACTGCATTGGACTTGTACATGTGTGTGCTGCCCCTGATTCAGAGAGGGGAACATAGAATATTCTGGAAATATTCTGGGGATCACTCTGCAGTTAGTACATTTCATCCTCCATATTTCTGGGACATACCTCATGAATTACACGTGGTTGTTCTTCACACTATTTACCTTGTCCCTGTCTATCAGCAAATGTACACACTTCAAAAGGACACAGTACCGAAACCAGAGTGCCACAAAACACGTGGAAATACATGAATTCGGCAGGACTGAGTTGCATTGCAGTCCATGAAGATAATTGCAGTAACCCAGGGACAGGTGACTCACTAGAAGCAAAAAAAACTAAGATCAAGTACAAAAAAGTCCTTCCCCCACTCAGATGGCACTAAACAGAGATCAGCTCTGAACCAGGAACAAGAGATTGAATTTCCCTAACAGACATTTATTGTCAATAGTTACAACTCCAGACATTCTTCATATTTCTGTAAAAACCACAATTTCTTCACTAATTATGTTCTTAAAATCCGTGATTCCAATAAATTTGCATGTTTCACAGCTAAACATGCATCGTGTAAAAACTTTCATCTTTTACTACCTTTAAAAATAACACAATGGAGAGATGGGTTTTGCAGGGAGAGATCAGCTTTGCACTAGCCTCCTATGATCAATTTATACTTTTTCACCATCTCTCTTCTAACTTAACCCCATTCAAAAACAAACACCTCCCATACCTTTCCATAAGCAGGTTTCTCCCTGTGTGAAGGATCATGCTCTTTTCAGCTCTTTCATTTTGGAGACTTGAACACTGTTTTCAGTTCTAGTCAGCCAAAAAGCCACCATGCTGACCTTAGTAAAAGCAGGTTATGCTACCCTTCAAATTGTTAGGTTCTTTCCTCCACCACAGCTGCAGATTTACATCTTATTCCTACTAATTGCCTACTTACAGGTTCAATTTTCAGGGCGTTCCTGTAGCTCCCAAAGAAAGCTGCTTGTGCTTTTAGAAACGCTCTTGCCACACCATCTCCAGTGGTTGTAGAGACTTTCTTCAATCTGTTCTTCAGTGCAGAAACCTGAAATCACACAGCAGGTCTAGATCACTCTCCTATCACAAACAAAGCGTAACACATTGGGGCACAGCTAAATGAAAAACATGCTAACCACAGCAGCAGTTATGACAAAAGGCGACATTGTGAATTCAGAGTTGAATTTTTCAGTTCTAAAAGCATTACTTTTCAAGCTGTTTTGCCTCTCCAAGATACAATTGGATTCTATTCAGAAACCAACAGGACAATAAAAGCTTCATTGAACCTTCCCTCCTACTTAAAATCCGCTGTTAACATGCTGTCTAAGTACTGTTTTAAAGGTAGTCCATGAAGTTCTGTGTCATTCTTGATTAGAATCCGTGAAAGAATTACAGATAAACTAAGGTCAAACATCAGATTAATAAGAGAAACTGCTCTGCATAGTTGGGCCATCCATCACCGCCAAGGCTAAGATCAAATTCAGGAGGTCTGAAAAATTTGTTCGCCACAAATCCAAGTTTTTTTTTAAGGCTATATTCCCTTGTATATTAGAGACTTAATGGAAAATAACCCTGTGAGAGCTGTATTTGAGGCTAGGGGGGTTCCCCCACCAGCCGCTCTCCCACCACCCCTCAGCAGCACTCGGGGAGCAAACACACACAACGCGCTTGTGGGGCTCAGACAGGGAGATACAGACCCACGAGCAGAAGGCTTGAATTAGGAAAATTAATTTAATGTATTGCCAATTAATATACAGTCAGATAGTGAGAAACAAAGAAACTCAGACACCTTCCTTCACTGCCCTTTCCCAGCTCGGCTGCCCGCCCCGCTCCCGCCTCCCCTCTGCCCACGCCAGTCCCAACAGCCGCTCCCGGACACACCTTCCTCCTCACACTCTTCCTCGCCCTGCCATGGGGTGTTTTGCCTGTTTTCAGATGGTTTTCAAGAGGTTTGTTGAGGGCTGAGCTGTGCCTGCCCCAGCCACCCCTCATGGTCCCTCAAAGCCCTTCATGGCCCCTCAGAGCACCTCATGGCCCCTCAGAGCCTGTCATAACCCCTCAGAGCCTGTCATAACCCCTCATGGGCCCTCACGGTCCCTCAAAGCCCTTCATGGCCCCTCAGAGCCTGTCATAACCCCTCAGGGCTTGTCATAACCCCTCATGGCCCCTCATGGCCCCTCAGAGCCTGTCATAACCCCTCATGGCCCCTCATGGCCCCTCAGAGCCCCTCACGGCCCCCCACAGGAGGCTTCAGTTCCATCCCTGCTGGAATCACACCCCTCAGTTGCTGCTGCATGTCCTGGATCTGGGGAGGGCCAAGTGACTCCTCATCTCTCTCCACTGGTGTGAAATATTGAATCCACGCTGGGCACTGCTTGTTTTTCTCTCAGAACTAGATGTTATCTTTGCACTTGTGTTTACCAAAACAGTTGCAAAGATATTTCCTTTTAAATATTCTGCAGCTTCTACTGTAGGAGGCATTTCATTACAGTTATTTAGTATAACAGAAATAACCAAGAGCGGGTCCAGCACTGTTTATAAATCGGAATGCTGTGGCTTATGCCAATGATCCATGAATTAGTGAGCCCACAAACCCACATTAACACAACACACGATACCAGATTTAGTCTCATATCCACAAAATAAGCTCACTGAGATAATGTTGCTCAAGAAGCTCTGTAATTCTCTAAATGTAAAAGCTTCACCAGATTTTCAAACCTGAACAGCACACTTCATGTTCGAACAGGTACGAACTTTTAGGGATGAAATATGCATTTCTTTCCTATATTAACTTATGTAAAACCATTTCAAGGTAGTTCTCAAAAGTGCAATAAAATGTCCAGAGCTCTGAGTAACTTTTAAATCCATCTCAAACATTGTTTTAAAGGGTTTTCTTTAAACACTGATGTGAAGATACAGAACTCGCCATCTGTACAGAAGGAAAAGGCTTCATTTTAAGCTAACCAGAAGTTCAGAGGGCTGGTCACAGCCTTTCTGTGCTTCAGCTCCCCTGGTTGGTACAGAAGCAGAATATTGACAGGTATTTTGACAATTCCTTGAACACTGTAGCATGTCTGTTTTATATATATGCAGGATTACTGCAATAGGTACATAGCATAGTTTTTTAACAAAAAAAAATGCTAACAACATGTTTAAAGAAACTAAAAAGTAACAAAAAAACCCCCCTCATACTTTCTATGGAATAAATTAGTACATAACTCAAAGAAGATGATATCGAGTCCCCAAGGGTTGTTTCCTGCCAAAAGAGGCAGTCATACTTTAAAAAACCAAAAAGACTGTGACCACCGAAAATGAGGATTATTTCTAGCCAAACAGACACATATACATGCAGTCTACCCTGAGAGTGTTTTTAAAGAAGATTTTTATACTTCTGGCAGTTGAGGTTTAAAGGTCCGATTTCAACTCTCACCATGCTTCAGAATGCAATCTGTGCAATGCAGCAGAATGAAATGGTTCAGTAAAGGTGCTAGTGGAAATTCTTTTAATTAGGTCCAAGGCTTTTCAGTTGTCAACATGAATAAAGCAAGAAACCTTCTACTGCAAACGCAGCGTAAGAAATAAAAACGGATTCACCTTTAGGAAGACAGTTTGGCTGCGGAGCTGTGGTTTGGTACTTCTGGTTGTCCTGGAAGCAGCTCATTTCCCTGAGTGAGAAGCAGTAAGAGCAGCTTCCTCCCTGTGAGTGGGGAGGGAAGGGACAGCAGAAGCTGCTGCCACAGCCCCGAGTCCCCAGGGCACTGGCTCTGCCAGCGGCCAGCTCTGCGGCTCCCCGGGGCACACACTGCCAGGGCTCCACTCGGGAACAACTGCACACTGACAGAGCCAGCGTGGCCTTTAGCCCCTGGATTGTGCAGCTCTGGCTACAGCCATGAGTAGGGATGACACTTATTTGGAAATACGTGAAAAATCCATAAGGGTTGCATAAAAAAGAAATAAATTACTACCCCCTCTTTGCTATTCGTTGCAACACAGACGGTGGTGTAGGAGACTTGTCAGCAGCAGATGCACTTATTGTAATCACAGTCCTTAATAAATCTCTTTTTTTAATAATGACTATTTTAAAAGGAAAGTTGCTTCCCGGGGTGCTCTCATGCTGCCAGATTTTCAGCAATGCATCAGAAGCAGAAGGTGAAGGAGGGACAGTTTTTCACATTTCAGACAGTGAATCAGTAACGAATAGTACACACCTTGATTTTCCTGGCCAGCTCAGGAAGCCTGAAAGCCAACAGGTACTGCTGAGGTAAGTGGGGCACAGAAACAACTTGATCTGACTCTGCTGGAACTGCCTCAGTGCTCTGCAGCTCCTCTGACACAAATGCTAACTGGAAAGACTCTGGGGTAGCCTACGCTTGCTTGGATCCTAGGAATTAAAGAATAGCTCATTCTAGACCCCAAGAACCAACAGTTTAGGTAGCAACATCACTGTCATGAAACTCGAGCACAGGGCACTACCTGAAGCTCTAAAATAACCACTAGACTTCCTTCACTTGATTTAAAAAGCTGATCAAGGAGGGGGGGAAAACAGCTTTAGAAATTTTCCACTGGATTAATTACCTGATGGTGAATGCATCACATAGAAGATGTTTTTCCTCACTGCTGAATATAGATAGATTTAATTTAGCAAAGTAAATTTTGTCTATTCAGCAGTGCATGAATTGCTCACTGCTCACATTAAGTAGCAAAGCTGACAGAGTAGTTTGACATAACAAGCATTTATGATCAGGAAACTCCTGAAGTCAGTTCTAGTTTCTCAGATCATAAATGCATCTACTTAGACCAAGACCAGAGGGGAGACACACTCCCAAAATCTCCCCATCCTCCCAGGGAAGCAAAAAGGAAAAAAAAAAAAAAAAAGGAAAAAAAAAAGTATAATGGATTGGCTTTAGAGTCTCCCTGCTGAGATGAACAACTTGATCCACTTACAGTTCCAAACACATGATGCATGAAAGAACTGACAGAAATTCAATTCTTGCACAGCAGAGCAGCTGCTCTCTAGTGGTCAAAGCCAACTCTGGAACAGTGCGAAGGGAGAGACCTGGAGGGGAAAACTGCCCCATCCAGGTACCTGAAACAATGCAGAGAGCCAGAGCCGACAGCAACCCTCATCCCAAACATTAATTACAGAGCGCAACACGACTCAAGTTAAAGCTTTGTTGTGAAAAATATTAATCCCAGCTGTATTTATATAGCACTTGTGAAAAAAACTACCCCACGTACGCTACTGGTGAGCCCTGCCAGTTAATTGAATTTGCTGGCAGCACTTCCTCTGCTCTGCTCTAAACATCCTCCCAGATAAAATGGAGCTTTTAAACAGACCTGTGGAAAACTGAATCAAGAAATTTGAACTAATAAAACACAACTCTCTACTGTTATAAAAGTGAAGTAAAAGTAAATAATGAAAGGAAGGAAGTCTCTTAAAATTTATTACATTCCAAAGCTTGAAGTTCTGTGTTTATTGCAGGAGCCTCTTCTGATGTTCTACAGTGCGCCCACAACAGCTCCTTTAATGAAGTCTCATAAAATCTAATATAATACTTGATTGTTGACAAATCATATCCATGCTTGAGGCCCCGTGCTCACTGTATCCAGACATTTCTTACATAATTCCATGAAATTTACAGGTCTGTCATTGCTGGGTTGTGGATAATGGCACGAGCGGTGACCAGCTGGCAGATTTGGATGCTGGGAGTGAAATCGAAATGAAAAACTATATAAAGCCAGAAAAATTCATGGAAGCAACTTTTATAGACTGAATGCTTGGTTAAAGCCAAATTGCTCCCAATCAAGATGGCCCTCTCCCTTCCTGCCGAGCTCCCTGTTCTCGCAGGATGGATCCCGCTGCGGATCCCAGGGGAATGCCGGGCGCTCACCGCAGCAGGCACTGGGCACTCACGATCCCTGGAGCTCCTCCTCACACACACCAGCTTGGACTGAGCTCCCTGCATACCAGTTTTCTTCCCCAACTGCACAATATTTTCATAGACCAAAAGAAATCCAGATTTTCCCTGCCATGGTCTCCTAAACATTCACCCTCTGCCCTAAAAACAGCTTCTTACACTCTCACACACTTCTCTGCTCTTCCCCCTCAGCTTCTTTAGTGGAGATAATTCCAGCAGCAAGAGGGATGGCTTTGTGTCCCATCAATGGGAAATGTCCCATTAAAGGGAAAGAATTTATGCAACATTTCTATCAAGTTATTAAAGTAAATAATTTACCAAGAAAAAGTGTGAATGAGAAAGAAAATAAGTTCTGAATTCTAGCAGTGTGTAAAGTGACTACGCAGGGATCCATTTCACATCATATCCCAGGATATAAGATGCAAGGAGTTCTTTAAAGCTCACCTGGAAGCAGTCCCAGGAACAGGCCCACCCAATTTCATTTGGAAACAAAGCTATCTAACAAAGCAGGATTCCCAGCTCCCCTGAGCACTGGCTCACTTTCATTAGGAGGCTTCAAAGCAGGTCTCCAAATGTTCAAACAGACATTCCTGAACAGCTGGGGAAAGAACTGAGGAGAAGCACTTTGGATCATCTCTCGACACGTACCACGTCGTTGGGGAGGCTCTGAAGGTCATCAAAAGGCGTTTCCAGGGTGTTGGTGTCCACGTTAAGAATCACCACATCTTCCAGGGCCATGCTTCGGACTTTCTACAGGGGAGCAGAGCCAGGAAAAGGGAAGGACAACGTAAGTGTGAGGAACTGGTTAAATCTGATGCGTAAAGAACACAAGTGATGGCAGAACACCACGGCATTACAGAACTCCAAGCATTTTAAAAACAACCAACACATGATGACTCTGTCATCATTTCTTTTATTTACTCATTTTACAACGCTGAAAAATTAACCTTTAGTTGGCAGAGGGGAGTTCTTCACATCATGCACACTGAAATGTTTCAAACCAGAGAGTTTGTGGTTATTCAAGCAAAGATTTATTTCAAGCACCTCTACTAATGTTTGCCTTCACTCTGGTGTCCTGTTTGCACATTTAGCAGTCTCCAGCTGAGTCAGGATTGCAAGCATATCTTTTCATATTTCAAAATTCATTTAAATAACAATAAAAAATGTCTTTTCTAGGAGTTAAGAGTTGCAGTAAGTCAGGGATGGGAAGTGGTTTCCAAATTCCGGGCTGAATTTTGGAACTCCAATAGAGACAAGTTTACAACTGCATTTAAGTCAAATGGATACCACTAGAGGTTAATGAATTCCACCATATCCTGGTCAGCAAGTCTGAACTTTTTCTCCTGTTCCCACGAATTGAGGGAAAGAAAAGTCTTTAATGTCGTTTGAGGGCTAAAATCATCTGTAACAGTCCGTGGACGCAGAAGAGAAAAGCAGAACCTACTTCTCAAAAGAAGGACCATTAATACCTATGACTTCAAGTGTCTAAAGGTATCGGTGATCTAAGTAAACTTAAACACTGTCAGACTTGATTTCCCTGCTTAAACAACAGTAAATGAACCACTGATACCAAACAGAGCAGCATTTAAATACTTAACACTTCTTCTAACAGGAGAATTGGATCTTTTCTTTTGACTGACTGAGCCCACAGGTTTAAGGTCTCTTCAAATAAAGCTTTGAAAATTCAAAATCAGACAAAGTGGAATTATAGAATATGGTAATTGAGGCAATTTCCCAGTGACACTGTAAATAAACGTTTAAGTACCTACATACCTACACACACAACCAAATGCAACTTACTGAGGAGGAAAGTGAACAAAAACATACTCAATTTTTAATTAAGGTTTTGTGGGGTGGGGGGAATTGTTTCCCTTAAAAGAAAGGAACTAAAGTCCTAAAACAATGGCAAAGTTAAGCCTTAGGCAGCTAAATAATTACCCTCAGTTTTCAAGGCTCAGTCCTCTGTCTATAAAGCAAACTGCTGTGTACTTAGGGCTGAAAAAAAACAACCACCATAAAACCCACTTTGTAGACATTTAAGTTTCAGTCTTCATGAGACATTTCTTCAGCTTAAATAGAAGAATATTACATTTAATGCTTTCCATATAAAAGGCAGCAGTACTGCATGACAAACCAGGCACTTTGCCTTTCAGGAACCAAAGGTCACTCCGTTGGCTGCATCTGATAAACTCTAAAGCAATCCAGGAGCCTTGCTCCTTCTAGGAGTCCGGAAGCACCAGACAAACTGATTTGCTCCTTCCTGTTTCAGAAAATTAAAAATCTCACTTATACTCAGAGGAGTCTAAAAACCTCCAACAAAAAGGCTTTGCAAAGTACTTAACCAAAGCCAGAAGCTTGTCAAACCCGGGTGCTGGCAGGACAGGACAGGAGGAATTCCAACCTTCTCCTGACTCCTGCCCAAGACGCGGCACACGCGTGGTGAACGGGCCGGGGGGGGTTGTAACTCTGGGGATGAATCTGCACCTTCCCTGCAGCTGAATTTGGGGGTTTCTGGAGCACAGAACAGGTTTGTGACATGTGGGGATCAGCCAGGGAGCACAGGTCAGGGGGATGCTGCTCAACGGATCATCCCCCACAGGGCCCAGAAATAACTGAAAGGAAGCTGAGACTAAACTCTGCTCTGCTGCACCTCTGCACCACAAAGAGCTCAACCTTACTTTAAAACTTCTCAGTATTTGTACTAAGGCAGTGGATTTCCCTTGAGACAAACCCTCAGGTTTAATAAAACACCAGAGACTAACTTGATTAATAGCATCTTGTCTTGCAATGCATTTGAAAACATACCATTTTTTGATTGTGGCTCATCCTACAGAAATGCAGACTGGCCAGTTCATCTTAATCCTTAGCTGGTTTTATCATCTCTCCTTTTACTACCAACTTTGATAAGGGTATTATCAAACATTATAAGGGCTTTTGTCCAATAATCACACACTTCTGCTGAGAGTGGCACCTACCAGCCCAACTGACAGCGAAATAACAGCACTTACTCTCAGGTTGGAATTGGAGTAAAAATCCCCATCATTTAACTGCATTTCTCACACAAAATCCCACTGGACTCCGTGAATCACAACAACATGCAGATCATTTCTCACAAGTACAGTCTGTGTGTTGTCATAATCCTCTGGAAATTCGAAGGGACAGCCACAAGCCACACACGGCCCCGATCCACATTCACAACTTCCCGGATAGCTGAACACAGTTTTACAAGTAAAGTGATACCTGTTCAACAGACTGGACTCAAGTGTTCAGTATGTTCCTATTTTGCTGAAAAAAAAAAGTGAAAAAGCAAAGACCAAGAGGAAACATGACCATTACAGTTTCCTACTCTCACTTTCCTACAGACCAGGGATGTGCTGAGCCAAAAGGAGAGATTCAGTGAAAACATGCATCGCGTCTCACTCCTGCAAACCTCTCTCAACCATCCCTGCCTGACTACTTGTAGCCATAATTAATCATCTAAAATCCACCTAAATCAAACTAACATCTACACCTGCCTTTTATTTTAAATGTCTCTTTTTAAAAGAGTGGAGAGGTATGGAAAGCTGGTTTAACAAGCACACTGAACCCATTGTTTATGGCCTCTATAAACATGGCTTAGTAAGAATTACTGACTTAATCAGAGAGAACTTATCTCCTGGTGAAAAGAGCACTTTAAATTTCAGAAATGGCACCTTTACTGTGAAAATCTCTTAACTTTTCAAACAAACTCCAGGGGGCCTTAAACACCAGGTCCGTAAATAAGCGCAGCCAGGGCGCCTGTCCTGCTCCCAGGCAGCCAAACACTTGAAGTCATTTAAATGTTTTATGTGAAAGTTCACAAAACCAGAGAAACTATATTCTAATAGAAGTATTAAGGGGTGTGCTCCTCCATCTCACTCCCATCACATGTTACAAGCAGTATTCATCAATAATAGCAGCACTAAATGTAATTTTATCATCGCTGGCTACAGTTGGCAGGTTTTGCATTTTCTACCATAAAAAGTCCCCAGATAACTTTTTTCAGGTGAAAAATTTTACTGATTAGTTCAATTAAAAAAAAAAACACAACACAAAACCAAAAAACCCACAACAACCAAACACCACCACCCTCCTCCCCTCAAAAACAGGTTTGTGTAACTTCATGGCTAAATTGGTGTCAGAACATAAACCAAGTTGATCATGAGGCTTCATAACCAAATATAAAAGTGATCAATGTATTAAAGAATGTTGTAAAGAGGTAACACACCTTCCACCAATTCTTTTGGAAAGGCAACACTGTTGACCAAAACTAACATTCTAGCTTGGTTGTGCATTAATTTGAAATTATTGTAAAAGTACGATTCACAAGAAGTCTAAAACCCATTTGCTTAATGACTTGTCTGTCCTCAGTTAATAGTTTCCATTTATTTTCCTAAGGAAAACACCCCAACGCTGCAGACAACAGAGTGTCAATCTGGCTGCCAGAAGCAGGAAAGGCAGCGGATATAAAATTTTATTATTTCATGCCCCAACAGCAGCCAGAAGGACTTAATGAAACCCCGCTCAGATTTACAACCTGAAATGGCTATTCAGCAGACAGCTCTGGGTGAGGGGATGTGCCCCCTGACCCCGGGGCCCTTTGATCCGGGCACAGCAGGTGGGCTCCCACCCCCCTGCCCATCTCCCACCTTCCGCCCGGGCACCCCGAGCCTGCACAGGTGATTCCCAGACCCTTATCACCAGCAGCTGCTGCCAGCTGAGTGACAGAGGGCACCAGTGCTGCCCCAGCTCTGCTGCACCGAGAAAACCTGCCCTCTGCCTGGAGCTGCAGGGCCTGGCCTCCCTGAGCACTGCCCCTCCAGCACCCCCGCTGCAGCTCTTATTAAAACACACTCCTTATGTCCATTTGTCCAATAACAACTGGATAAAGGATAACTCCACAAGTAATCTGCCACAGTTCAAAACGCATTTTTATCAGTACTCCTGAAGCCATGTACAGCAATACTGGTGATATTCGTGAGTGACTAAACTGCATTTGGGGTTTTAAGGCCTGGGTTTAAGCGTATCTATAACCCCTGCACTTAGATCCTGTGGAAAAGCTGCACTTCTTCACTCACAGGGAGAAAGGCATTGATTTGCTAAGTATAAACGGGTGGAAAAAGCTAATTAGTACTTCTCACCCCAATCTAAAAATATAATTCACAATTAACAGCACCAGTGGCAGATCCCAGTGGTCAGTGAATTCTCAGGGTGTGCTCCGTGGCAGGGCCAGGGCTGAGCCCAGACTGACAGAACCCACGCTCAGGGCTGGTTAGCTCAGACTCACACACACTAATTGGGCTCTGACTGGATCCCAAACAGAGCATCCTCACACCTCCCTGAGCCAGAGCAGGGGAACAGGCCAGAAAGTCCTTCCCAAATAAGTGTGTGGGGCTCAGAGGGCCCAGCTTTCCACTCACGTGGCTGCACAGGGGAGAGAGGATCAACATCGGGTGAGATCAGCCACCGTGTCCCACCACGTGCAACACAGCAGGAATTTTAGGGAACCTGTCTTTCCTAACAGGAACATCTTCACTGATACCTGGTTAAAATAAAACAAAACCTGCTCATACAGCTTTTATGGTATACAGAGCTGCCCTCTTTGCTTAGGGAAAAGGTCAGAAAATCATTGGGAGACGCAGTGGGCAGTTTCACACACACATTCACCCTGGACAACCTCGGAGGAACTGCAGTTCTGAAGACCCAGACCTTGAATGACTGGGGTATTAACAAAAAAAGGGTAATAAATGCTTTTCTAATCCTTATGTGTAAATGTTGGGTTTGTGCCCCAGACAGGGCAGGAAGAGGGTGACCGGATCCTGGCACAGTTCTGCTGCCAGAGCTCCACATCCCTCAGCCCAACACGACTACCCCCAGCAGTCAATCCAAACCACATGTGCCCAAATTCCGACAGGGAGTCCCCCAGGTCAAGGGCATTCCTCCTCCATCAGCACCATCCCTCTAATAACCTTTCTACAGAAACAGTTGCTGAAACCATCGTTTACTCTGACAAAATAAAACAGGCTGCAGCCAAGTTTAACACTACTTCCAACACAAAGGTCAATTTAATATAATTTGAAGACTAAAATAACCTACAGTACAGAGAGAGAAACTAACATTAGGAAAGAGGTGTGTTCTTTTGACAGCATTTCATTTTCCTATCTCATTATCTATCACTGCTAAGTACTTATCTTCCTCTAATATGAATTCAATTAGTTCTGTAAGCATGTTCCATTATTCATGTGATAGCTCCAGCCTTGTTTATCCAACAGCTTATAAACTTTTAGCCTTCTTTGAAGTCACTTTATGGATTGCTAAATGGAAATCTTATAAAGAATGACTAACTAGGTGATGATAGAAAAGCTGAAAAATAAGAGCACAAAACACAGCTCTATATTTTCTACCAGGGTTTTCCCCCATAAATCAGTTGGAGCCCTCTGACCCATAACAGGAGATTATCTTATCTCACTGGAGAACATTTCAGTCACAGCAAATTAGATTTAACAGTCAATGGATATGCTTGATATTTTAATCATAAGAAAAATTTGTCATTTTCCATTAAAACAACTGCTCCTGCTACAGAGCCCCCGTGGAACACGGGAAACTGCAAACTAACTTCAGGGTACAAAACAGTTTGGAAAAACCCCACCGAGCTGAGAGGGGGGTATTTCCTTTAAAATCACGGACATTTCTGCTTCTCCCAGGGCCCCATTCCAACGCTGGGATAGCAAGACCCACAGAAACAACACCACGGGGAGAACACTGTTTTTTCCTCTCTCCTAAATCCCCTCTCCCCATCACAGCACAGCTCTCCCTGGGCAAGCCTAACCTTTACACCACGAGGACAATCCTACAGTGGGAGCTGCTGGGGCAGAGCCTGAGCCCAGACAATCCTGAAGTCCCCCCGTGGGCTCTGCACAGGTAAAGGGCCCACCTGCCTCAGCTGGAACGGAAGGCTGGGGAATTAACCCCTCATCCTGACACGTGGATTTATTTAGAACACTTTTAAGGTCCTATTTGCTGAAATTTCAGCATTTAAAGAAAAGGAACACTGAATAATGACAGTAGTTTGTAGTTCTAGTTATAAAATTATTTTGATATGGAAAAGATAATATATTTTTAAAAATACAAAACTGCTATATGATGAGCAAAAAAATTGCTGTTGCTACTACGATGTTATTCCAACAAATAAAACACAGAACTTTGTATTTACATGTGAGGGAAGGGACAAAGACAGTGAGCCCTGAGCATCAGATACAGGCAGAGAGGTAACCCAGGAACTGTCCAGCTCATGTGCCAAACACCACCTTTCCCTTGCCCAGGGCACAGAAAACCTGCAGCACTTGCCAACAGACAGATCCAACAGCCACTGTGGGGTTTTGTGTTATTTTCCCATGGAACAAGCAGAGTTACTGCAGGATACAGTTCTATCTGTATTCAATTTACCCGTAAGAGCAGAGAAAACAGTTTGGTTTATTTATTTCATTTATTTGATAAGGCACTTGGAATAACTGCACTTTGCCAAAGCGTGTCTGTGTTCCAGAATCTCTGGCTATTCAGCAGCCAGACTGGATTTAGTACTAAACAGATTTTTTCAAAAGTTACTAAAATGGATGAAAATTGGCTTCTCCAAGAACAACTCCTTTTTCTGAGTTTTTACAGATGGAGTTTGGAAGGCCCACGGAGCCCTGCAGTCTGAAACACAGAGACAAAGGAGGAGGCACTGGGTTTGTGGAGCAAGGCAGGATTGAGACATCACACACAGCAACTCCAAGGTGGAATTATTGTTTTCCTACCTCCGTTCCCAGGCCAACCACACAGCTGGCTGTGAGCACAGGTACCTGTGGGGGCGGACAGGCCTCTGCATGGAGATGTTACCCCATCCTCTACCGGGGCTGCTCCTGCCTTCACAGGACCACAATAACCACACCAATGGCCTGGGACAGACACGGGGCAGGAAGGTTCCTGATCAACATGAAAAATACATTTCTTCCCAGATATTACCTCGCTCCTGTTTGTGCAGTAGCCAAGGGACACTCTCAGAAGCCCCTTGAACACAAGCATATGATGTGGAAACAAATGTACATGTTGACTTTAAAATAATTGGTAACTCACTACCACGTCCTACTGCAATTCTGTACTTCATTTAGCAATATAAAGGGCATAAAAAATCATCTGTACTCAGGATGGTAAGGAAAAGAAAAAAGACACTCTGCACATTCAATCTTCCCATGAAAAAACTGACTTCTAAAATTACTTCACGTTAACGCTGGGAAAGGGGGAAGTTCCACAGCACACACAGAGACACAGGGTATCATTGCTACACACATCTGCCCTAGTGCAAGAATATTTGATCAGCATTTCCAGAGAAATGACACAATGCAAGAACCATTATTCCAGTAATTCACATTCCTTTACGTGGTGTAAAACCCAGCTTTCCAAACTGTTCCGCACCCTGGACACAAGGGCTGGACTTCCCAACACGGGGATCTCAGACGGGGACACAAGGGCACGCGCAGCTCCCACCAGTCCCCCCCTGCTAACTGAGCAGCCCCCAGGAGGCAGGAATTGCCTCTTCCCACCCGGAGCACACAGTCCTTGCTCAGAGCTCCTGTGCAAGGGGCTCGGTCAAGGGGACCAGCATTTTCACTGGGATCTGAACAAGCAGTTCATGTTGTCCCCCAGATACTCTTGAGGAAAGTCATCCACTGTTTCACCAGTCAAAAGCAAATGTGTTATTTTCACTTTTAGAGTTTTTAAAAAGTCACATGAATTACTGGGAATTGTTTATAGGAGAAGCTTTCTGTGAGGGCTGGTTCTCTGCCAGCTTTGTGTTAACATTAACAGCAAGTTCCTTCTTTTCAGATCTTTCGAACATTAAAAAAATTACAATCTGTCTGCAAAAGCCTAAAAGAGAACTGTAACTGTCAACATTGTGGTTTAATATCGACTCTGCCTTCGTGATTCAGTCAAACCAAGGCACTGAAGGCACTAACCGGAGCCCCAGGGTGGGGAGGGGACCCGACGTGAGCTCGTCACGGCACAGGGTCTGCCCAGGGAGCACGGGGAGCCAACGGGGCTCCTGCACATTTACCATTCCCATGGGTGCTTAACCCCCTCAGCACGCCCAAATTAACAGCATTAGTGCATTTTTAAGCATATGAATGAATGTACAATTGCATGTGGAATTTGGCTCTAAATCATTACACTATATACAGTTTCAGAAACGGTGAGAGAGACTTACCTCCATCAGACTTAAGTGTATCCCAATGAGGTAGGGCATGGGGGCACTGCAGAGAGGAAAAAAAGCTGGCTTTACATTCCCACAACACTGAAATCACACACATGACTTACAAAATGAGCTGCAGGAAAACACTGTCATGCTGGACTAGATTTTGCTTAAAAATTAATATATACTTATATATATAAACAAACCACATGTGAACAAAACGTTATTCTCAATTTGAAAGACTGTTTTTACTATGCAATATCCTCTCAGTTCTGTAAGACTTTAATTTTTCTTGACAGCAGGATTTCTAAGTGCCTAAGTTCAGGCAGATACCTAAGGACAACTACTAAACATATCTCTGATAGTGGAGTCTTCTGTTAAATAAAACAAACAAAATGTGTTAATGCAATTTTAAAAACATACCCAGAGTTTTCTAAGAGCGTTCTTTCAAAATTGCATCCTGTTGTAGTGTCAAGTGGCTCATTTAGTGTATGTGTATCACTGGTACTGCAAGTTCTGAATTCTTTGAATGAGTCCAGACACATTTTTAAGCAATTCATTTTTTAGTATAAATCTTGACATGTTTACATTTATAAAAGAAAACATAAAGATGACTTCTGAAGATTTTATGCTAAGCTCCAGAGTTCCCAGGCCATACACCGATACCAATATCCCCCTCAGAACACCGAAATAGCCCCAGAGGCTCTCAGGCCAAATTTCATCCCCCAGCACAGGTGTGATGCTCCTGCAGTGACCAGAATGGCAACGTTTGAGGGGAGATGGATCTGTTCAGCCCCCCTTGCCCGGTGCCAGCACAGGGACTGGAGCTGTGTCTCTGTGTACACAGATTTCTGATATTAACCCATCGCAGCCCCCACTGGGAGCAGGGCCGGTGCCTCGGAGCCATCGGGGAGGTGCCAGAGCTGCTAATTGCAAATATGGCACATCCTGCCTGAGAAACGGAGCAACACAGACAGACACAACTTCTAAAATAGAGCCTCCCCTCGCTTTGGATACAGAAGCTCAAAGAGCTCATTTTCAATTTCAGATGAAAAAAAAATGAGAGAAATGTCACTGTACTGCCTTGGATTAAAATATCTCCCATATTGCTGCTCTAAGCTGGTGCCTACTGCTCAGTAAGAGCAGTGCAGTGCTGAAAAAACCCCCGAGACACCAGGGCAGCAAAAATCCCTGCTCCTCCTTTTCCTGAAAAATACCTTAAAAATACATATTTACTGATAAGCATATTAATATTTATGCTGTTTATTAACACACCCCCTCAAACTGCCACTCTGTCAGATGCTCTACCGAGGTGGAAACAGCCTCTGCATTAGACATTCTACATGAGACCACTTTTTCTTTATAAAGAATTAAACCCATGTAACTTCCAGACCCCCCTCCCAGTTCACTGGGGAGCACTGAAACACATCCCTGCAGGAACTGCACCAGAACCCCCTGCCCTGCAGCCCCTTGTGACAGAGCCCAGAGGGGCTGGGACAGCACAAACTAACCCTGAACCTTCTGATTCCCTGGGAATTCCACAGGTGAGAACCACAACACGCACCCAAGCCCTTGGACAGGAGTTTTCACCACACAACAGGGCACACACAGCGCTCAGCTGAGCAGAGCTTCTGTTGGTCACTTTGCACGTTTGGTTCGTGGCAAACACCATCTCTTCATTTCCAATGGCCACAGTCCAGGAGCGAGAAAATTCCCAGGAATCCTATACCCAGGGAACAGCCCCGGGTTTGGCTGCAGCACGTCCCCGTGGGCTCTGCCGCCGCGGCTCCTCCCGCGCACCGACACCAATGTGCTTCCAATTAGAAACCTCCAGGAACTCGACAGCTCCAATCCCCAAAATACAGAGTCGGAACCTCGGCAGGAAGTCTAAAGCCTGCAAATGTCTCATCTAGTGGAGGCTTGGCAGCTGTAATGAAAGGAAGCAGGAGGAGTGCAGGATTCCAGCAAACCGGCCGCTCAGTGTCGTCTCCAACGCAGAGTCTGTCACCAGCACAGCAAAATCTGAACCCGGGCAAGGCCTTCAACTGCATCACACCCAGTTTTCAATCCTCCAGTTTGTCAACAAAAGAACAGCAAGAATGTCTAAACCTTAAAACTATGCACCTCCACTAAGATTTTAATGAGTTACAGACAAGATCTGGCTTAAGATACATGGATCAGCTTTGGATGCAAATTTTGGAGTGACAGACATTACATGTAAAGGCAATACAGCTCATAAAACAACCACAGGGACTGCAAAAATAACCTCAATAAAATATAGTCTGGTAAAGAGCATAGATATTTCCAATAAAATCTGCCAGAGAGATTCTGTTCTTCTGTCACCCCTCGTCCATCTGACTGAAAAGGACACACAACTGGAAGTAAACGTTGAAGGTTCATGTCAGGCTTCATAAATTGCTTTTATCACCATTTCTCTTTACCGTGAGTTAATCATGTGCCATTATTTAAATACTGTGTTACCACCCTGCGCAGGGGAACGTGGTGTGCATCCCCCTTCCCCACTCAGGGCACACGGAAACAGCTCCTCCTCACTGAGATTCATGTCCTGAGACATGAAACACTCATGCAGCCTTTAATATTTTATCAGCTTAGATGGTACCCCCAGGACTTTCAGGGGAAGTTCAGCGAGACACATCCCTTGTATAACCGGAGAACCACCCGGCACAACCTTTAATCCCTGGGGGAGCCCTGGCAGATTAAAGGCTGCCCTTCGGGCCAGGCCTTCCCCGCTGCCCGACACTTCATCAGTCCTGGGCCTCCTCACAGCCACAGCCCCTAATGACTCCGAGCTGTTTGCTGGCAGCCAACAGCCATTAAGTGCCAAATGAAGAAGTATCAATTTCTGCCCCGTCTTTACTGCTCAAACCAAGAGCCTGCGAGAGCCCTTCGGAACAAAGAGAGGGGTCGTTCCTGCTCCGAGCCGCTGCTTCCCAAGGCAATCAGCCGTATTTACAGTCACATGAGTTACAGGGGTAAACATCCAATCATTACAGGGGCACTGCCTAAGCATGAATATGGATTTTGGGGACATAATGGCTGTAGAGCGCCCATTTATTACAGTTGCATTTTTACAATTTCTTTAATTCGTTTCCCTAGGCAAACGAGAGACCTCTTAATTATGCTCCCAAGAGGTGGGCAACTGCTAATTGGAAGAGAAGCAGGTGAAAGAGAGGGACATTTCTTCTTAAGTGAAAAAGCCCAGCCTTTAAAAATACTGCAATTCACCAGGAAAAGTAAGTAAAAGCCCAGGGATCTCCAAAAGGTTCCTATTTACAGCTGCATAGGGATTGTACCATTTTGCTTCCTTGTTCCAGGAAAACAGGTGAGATCCCATTTACTAAGTTCATGTGTTGATATACAAACAGTGACCTAACGGGTGGCTCTCTCCCACCAGTGGCACCTCCCTCTGCAGGGCTGTCTCCTGATTTCTCCTTAGATCCCTCACTGAAAGGCAACAGAATTCAATCCAAAATTTATTGGGGTGATTGGTGCAAATCAGAAACACGACTACATAAATTGGAATGATGCAGAGAACACACAGGCACAGGCTCCCAGAGCTCACAGAACAGCTCCCAGAGCCCCCAGGGAGTGCCCAGGTGTGCCAGGCAGTGGCAGTGCCACGAGAGTCTCCCTGGCTGCAACCTTTGCTTCCAGCAGTGGGAGGAGTCACTCTCCAGCTCCCTGCACCTACCTAGAGGCGCATATTGACTATATGCAGACTTAGAAAAGAGGAGAAAGGGAGTTAAAAACTCCTGGAGAAAGTGAAAACTGCCCCAACAGAAGGGTTTGTTCAGCAGCTGTGCCAGGGTGCTCCCAGAACACAGTGACGTTGGCTGCTAAGCAGCCTGGGACAGAAAAAGCCGTTTAATCGCCCTACAAAATGTACTGTTGCTTCTGGTGACCAAGCTGTGGGACTCGGGGAACACACTCAGCTGTGTCACAGCTCAGCAAAGATGGGCTTTTCTCACAGGCTCATTTTAAACACAGACACCGAGAGCAGAAAGGAGAAAACAGACACAGCGGGAGTGGGTTTGTGGCACGTGAAAAACAAACTGGAAAAAGCCGTGAGGCCAATCGATGTGTCTTTCGCATCAAGAAGTGTTCAAATTCCCAATGAAAGAGATGGACAAGATCCACCAGATTTCAGGACTTGTATGTGCCTGGCCACTGATGCTTGGTGGCAGCACCTCACTAAGCAGGACTTGTAGCACCTGCTTTAAACACACACACACAAGCCAACACCCCCAACCAAGCAGCAGCACTGCAGCTGTGCTTCAGGTTCCTCTGCTCTGTCTTTGAAGGAACCAGCAATTGTGCATTAAGGTGTGAAGTCTAATGACAGTATCACCACCAATTTCTAGTCTCCTCCCCCCAGAATCTTTCCCCGGGCTGAAAACGTATCAAAGAATGATGCCTAATTAAAAAATACAATTAAGGACAGCACTCTTCCTCTTGCTTCCCCTCCCACACCCTGTCCTCAGCTAATCTGCATGACAGGGATCAGAGGAGTGGAGTCCTTCCAGACCCCTGGATGTGGTGCTGCACCACCACCACTGACTCAGCAGCCCCAGCACAGAGAGAGTGTATTTTGGAGCATTTTGGAGACAGAGCCTTCTGGCATTTCCTGTTCTCAGGGTGAGGACGTCAGGCAGCAATGCAGGGGAACAGAAATATTAAGCTTAAGAAAGTCCTTTCAAGAGGGAAATGGGAAGCAAAAGGCAAATAATCACAGGTGGAATATACTTCTTTTTTCAAAAACTTTCAAAGATCACGAGTGACACAGTCTATCCACCCTCCAGTGAGTTTCAAAAGAGCAGGAGAAGATTCAAAAGCATCACAGCACAGTCAGTAAAAGGGCACAGCCAACTGATTCAACATGACATTCTGCATTTGTAAGAACTGAACAATTCTCATTGCTTTAAACGTTGTTCCCACCTCAGCTCTCTAAAATTCTGATGTCATATTTGCAAGGGAAATAACCAGGCAATAATTAAAATTAAATTAAACTCTTCTATTTTGAAGAATCTCAGGTCATTTCCCTTAAGAGGCAGACACCAGTAAGCAGAAATACTGCCTAAAAGCAGAGAGCAGGGAGCTGATTGCTCAGTCCTCCCAGGCAAAAATGACATCTGCAAGTTCACATGGTTACAAAATAGATGGACTCTATTTTGAAAAATATATTTATGGCACACTTGTTCAAACAATGACAGAATGTGTAGCTACCTCTCCAATTAAAGTTCCCTGCCGGGTAAGGAAATCAGCTGTATTTGTGAGCGTGCAATTACACCCTGCCCCACAGCCACACACACCCTGGAATCCCCGTTTTCCCAGGGTCTGGCTCCCTCTGTCCCTGGCCAGGAAAGAGCCCATTCAGTGGGGCCCAGGGACTTGAGGCTTTCCCTGCTCGGGTCCAGTGCCCCCGTGTTTGCTCTCTGCCCCTCTCAGGGCTCTGGGCTCAGCCCCTTTTCACAGGTCTTTGTCCCCAAGTGGATGGATAGCCAGTCTCCCAAGCCAAAGTTTAGCTCCTTGAGGAAGCCTGAGGTAAGGTCACTCACTCCCCTCAATAAGGTAAATATCATGTTCTAAACACACACTCATAATGAAAGATCACCACAGGAAAACAGGGGGTTTTGAACAGCTTTTTTCTAAATTGTTTTTTTCCCACCGCCAACAGAAGTTCAGGAAAGCAGGAAAATGAGAAAAATGTATCCTGTTGGAGTCTAAATTCAGATTGGAATATTTGACACAGGCATGCTGAAAACAGAACTGAATGACACAATATCTAAGTTGCAGCATTCCACAGTAACCACTCCTCCTTTTAGACCATTTCAGCACACTGACAGACAGTCATTTCTTGCCATGGATATTTGTACTTACTGGTTGGTGCCTCCTTAATACTGTATTTTTAGAGTAACAGTTGCATCACACCACACAGAACGTGAACACTGTTGTGAATCTCGGGGATATAGACACTTATCCATAACACACAGACACAAATATGGCCTTACCAACAGTAGTCCAGCAGATGTGGGGGCAGAACAGGAATGTAAACGTGCTGCCAGAACATCGGGTAGAGCATGGCTGCAGAGCCATGGATGCAGGCAGTTAACTGAAAAACACCATCAAAACTGCGTCAGAAATGGGCCAGGCCCCAAGGCTCACACGGCAAAGTCAGAAACAAGAAAAGTAAAGAATCCTTTCTGCTTTCATATCAACAAGTTTCATTAGAAAATACAGCGCTGTGTTAAAAACAAGGGTCTCGGGGGTGAAGCACGACGGGTTTACGGTGGTTCTCACCCAACTGACTCCGTGAACAGCTGAGAACATGATTCATTCAACAAACAAAACCTGCAAAGAACACCCAGCGTTCTGGAAAGCCGCAGAAACATGGAAATGAAAACACAAAGGGAACTAAAGGAATAGCAGAGGCAAATCCCCAATCCTGGAAGTCACCATACATTAGATACCATAAAAATGCATTGAAATTATAACACAAACTGAAAAAAATATATCACACTAAACTCAGTGATTAAATCTTGATTATTTAAAAGGGTTTTTTCTCTAATGGCTCTTCACTTAATCATTTGATCCATTGAATTTCTCAGTTATATTGTTAAAAACATGTGCAGGAGAGTTTTGATGTGGGCAAGTACTGAAGGAGCAAAGGCAAGTGCCAGTGAAGCCACGGGGAGAATCCTCACAGAGGAAATTACTGCTCTCAACACTACTCCAAAGATAATTATTAATTTGGAAGAGAAGATAAGCAGGATATTTGCCCCATTCACTGAGGATATTAAAATGAGAAGGTGGTAAGGCAATTCAGCAAAAGCTGCAGACAAAATACTGCAAGGAGAGGATCTGAGCACACACATTGGGGAAGCAGAAAATAAAGACATGAAGAGAGCACTCCCACAAACAGACACATCCCAGGCCCGGGCTCAGAGGTGACAGCAATTACACCCACCCTGCCCTGCTCGGCAGTTTAGTGTCCTTTCCTGTGCCCTGATACCCAGGACTCCCCTGAGCTGCACTGGGGAGAGAGGGTTTGAACACCACACTCAGCAGGAGATGGGGCATGGAGAGCCTGTCTGGGCAGGGAGGGAGGGAGGGAGAACCTGCTCACAGGCACTGAGGACACAGAGCCCAGGGGACTGAGGTCCCCGTGGTGGCCTGAAGGTGTCCGAGACAAAACCAAGCAAAGGCACATCGTGGCATTAATCCTAATTCAGTCAGATGTGGAGTAACCTTTAAAGCAGAAAAGATGACCCTCATTACTCTTAATTTCCATTAAGACAGAGCAGTGAATCACAGAGCTCTCAGAGAGAACCCATAGCTGGTGAGGGAAACAGTGGACGAACCAGTTCAGGACCTTCAGGCCCCGTGTCAGGACAAACAGCCCCGACCAGGGGCAGTTTGGGGTCTGTTCTCTGCCAGAGCCCTTCTGTGCAGCTCTGCCAGCAACAGGACCTGGCTGTCCCACCAAAGTGCAGGTCACTGGGCAGGAAGGTGGTAGACAGGCCTGTATTTTAAGTGTTACCTTATGCCTCTGTACAACACAGCCAGTTTTTTACCTTCAAGAGGATCAAACTCTCCTATGACACAAAAATTTCTTCAGCACTTGGAAGAATTCAACATCCTTCAATTTCATCTACATTTTTTAAGAGTTTTAAGATTTGAGCATGGATTTCTTCTGAAAAGATCATATTGACTCTTCTCCAGTAGCCTCTGATTATGCACTCATTCTAGTCCTCATTGTGACAGGTTTCAAGTTTTTTCTTAAAAATGTGGCTCAAAGAGCTGCAGTTTCTTCAAGGGAGAATGTTATCACACCTGACTTTCCACTCCAAAGACACACTTCTGAAAAGGAAGTGTCATAACAAAAGAGTCCACAAAGCTCCAAAGCACCCCAGTGCTGATAACAAGTTTCCCGAAATGAGAACATGCAAGAATTTAAACTAGATTTGAACTACCACCCTAAGGAAACTTGTGCCTTTGGGAGCAGACCGGGCACAGCAAGTACCTGTTGAGTCTGTCTCAAAACAAGCACGCTATTCAGTGGTCCACATGGGATGCCAATATTAGGATTTTGGGACACTAAATTTAGAAGCTACAGCTTCAGCTCTGACCTGGGAAGGGCTCAGAGTCTGCTGGACACCTCAGCTGGTCACAGACTGCCATCCAGGGAGAAGGGACTTCCCAACAAGGCAGCCTGAGAAGTGCCCCACTGCCCCAGCTACGGGAGCCCAGCGCTCTGCAACCAGATTAGTTCCACTGCCTCGCTCAGTGCAGCTGCTGCTGCAGGTGTAAGGGGAGACACCAGTCACTGGGCACTCCTTGCAGTTTGATATTTAATACTCTGAAAGCCTTATCTGAGCAAATGAAATCAAGGGGATTTTGTCACCAACTGCTGCTGAGCTACCACAGGTCACTTCCCAGAGCGTGTCCCTGCTCCTGGCACACACACACTGCCCGGGCTCCCAGGGCAGGACGTGCCTCCCCAGGAGCAACACAAACACTGGGCAAGGAACCACCTTTGGCATGGCTGGAAGGACTTTTTCTTTTGCATTATGTGGGGCTAAGAACAAAGCAGAACTCTGAGCTACGTAAGAGTCAAGCAGTGAAAGCAGGGCTGTCACAAAGGGGGTGTATGAAGGTGCAGACCTACAGGGACAGGAACAGAGCTGGGGCACAGGAGCTGGGCAAGCTCTGAGCTCTGGGGCATCACAGGGACATGTGGTGGATCGAATCCATCATGTGTTATTCCATTTCCTTACCCTTGGAGCCCTGAGGTACCTCAGACTCCCACCAGGGAGTGAGAGGATGTATCAGAGCTTCCTGTGACGTGGGAGAACTGGCATGGGAAGCTCAGCTCCCAGGAACAAGGGAGGATCCACGGGAACCTTTGCTTCGTACAGCACTCCAAAAATAACAGGGAAATGGGGCACAGAAATCCCCTCAGAGTGGTGGAGCCAGGCAGGAACATCACTGAAATGGCCCAGTCTAAGTCTATAACGGGACACAACCTGGGGCTGCCCTGCTCCCGGCCAGTGAACACCCCCTGGGGTGGCAGGGCTGCAGGTTCTGATGGAAAAGGGAATTCGGGATGCAAGGAGAGACTGAGCCTTATTTTGCAGCAGCATGCTCCCACCAGCAGGTGGGCTGCTGCCAAGCACTGGGGGTTTATGCCTTTTGGTTCATATCTGGCTTTTCTTGAGGAGTTAGGTCACAGAATACGTAAGGAAATTTAACAGCAATAATTGTTTTAACATTTGAAGAAATTTTGTGCATTTCCTTTTGTAGGAAAACAGAATAAAATCCAAGAAAACACCAATAATTCTTCTATAGGTTCAGTACACATGATTTATAAAATAGCTAATAAACACAGCCTCATTCTAAATCTCACTCAACTTAAGCATGTAATGATATTGAAAATCAAAATCTGAATTCAAGATAATGTATTGTAGCATAGAATTCACCCCACCATAAAAGCCTTTCCACCCAGGATGGTTTAATTCTCCCTCTCTTACCTGATACTAAATTCAAGCCCTAAGTACAGAGTGTCTCTCCCAAAGTTAAAACAGATGAACTGCAAACAGGTCCCTTCCTCTTCCTTGCTGGAAAACTGAGGACTCCAAACAAAGGAGGCCCCCCCCAGCCCCACCCACCCTGCTGCACTCGGAGGATTCTGGGTTTGGTTCCTTTCCAGTTACAAGGTCTTGGCTTCCGCTGAGCACAGTTTGAAATAAAATAATGCAGCTTGTTCCTACTGCTGGAACCCGCCGAGCAGGGAATCGCTGGCTCCGGCCCAGCCTTCAAACCTGTCTTACACTGTCACTCCAGGCTTGGAGCAGTCGAGATATAAAGTTGTAAGCTAAGAACACACAGTATGAATACCCCTCCCTCCCCAGAACCAGACACACTTTTATCTTGGACAGAGGCAAAAGGAAGAGAAATAGCAGAAAGATAGGGGGGAAAAAACCCCGGCCCCACTTGTGAACTGGCTCATTAAGGAAGGCAAAGTGACAGGTAAGTAATTCCTCTTCCCAGGCTCTGTCACAAAGGGAGAGATTAAACCATCCAACCACACAACCTCAGAAATGCTTTGGGCAGCCCTTCTCTTCTTCCCTCCTCTCTGATCATTTACTGTTCTTTCCATTCTGCAGGTTGCCGAAATAAACACCTCTCCTTCGTTTTATTCCACTACCTGGATGGATTTTCCTTATTTTAGTAGTGAGCACATAGAACACTTGGTAGATACAGAAGTTAAGATTTTGCAAGTTTTCTATAGTATTAAATTTCATAATACTTAAATGCTTTCACTTAAATGCGAGGTTGATTGCAAACATTATTAATAACTATAATTAGGTCCCAGCGGTTATTGTAATTCTCCTCCTTTTGCCTACCCTTCAAAATGATACTGCAGTAGTTATTCTGTGGTTAGGTAGGAGGCCTTGCTCTCCCTCACTTCTCTGCCCTGTGCTGACAGACCACCCCAGGTGGCTTTACGGACACCATTTCAGCCTGCTGGAGCATTTACAATTCCATGGAGCAGTTCTAATCTCAAACACAAAGCAGGTCATGGCCATACAGTCAGGGCCTGGTTAATGCCACACGAAATGGAAGTGGCAGGTCTGTTCGAGGCAGGACCACTCCAGGGCTCAGTCCATGGCACTAGAAGGCAAAATTAGTTAAACCATCTTCATCACTCACAAAGGAAAGCAATCAATAGCCATTTACAGAGCAAACACCACGACCACGGAGCATTTGCTTCTGTAAGGAAAATCACAATCTTATTGACTGCTAAACCTTGAAATACAGAACTCAAAACTTTGAACTGAGCAGGCCTGTGCTTGTTTTGATCTCCAGCCATTTTTAGAAGAGACTACTCCAGAATATTCAGCAGCTTTCATCTCTCAGACACTTGATGGAGCCTAAGCAGCATTAAGACTAAACCTTATCAAACACAACTGCAAAACTGTGGATTGTCAATGTACTTCAGCCCACTCCTCCGGTCCCTCCAGAGAAGGTCACTGCAACATCCATTTGACAGTGTCATTTATCTATGTTTTTTTTTTCCTGTCAAGTAAATTATGAAAAAAGGACTTCACTATGGCATAAGCCTTTGTACATTCACGTACTAAACAACCCCGAAAATTCCTGTGTCCAAAAAATCTCTTCTCATTTGAACATCAGAGGCCAAGAGAAGTTCTGTAAAATCCTCACATACAGGCACAGAACCGAGCTGAGGTTGCATAGGTGAGACTGAAAGGGGGGCCTGGAGATAATCAGATCATTTCCAATACAAGACTGTAAAAAAAATAAATCAAAAATACTGTGACTAGAAGAAAGTCTTGTGCATTTTTACTCACAGTGCTCAGCTTGCTGCAGCAAATGAGGATGCGGCGCTCGTACAACATACTGGCGTAGAGGTGCAGCATGTTGTTCACATCCACTGCCACAAAATACTCTGTCAGATTCCTCTGCGAAGAGAGAAAAGAATTTTGGATTCACTATACTACAAAAGCAAGTGTCCTTAACAAAAATAACCCAGAAAACCAAAAGGCAAACAGATTTCATTCTTCCACTGTGCTACACTTTCACCCTTCCACTGTCACCTGGTGCCCACCCGCCCCCTCAGCACTGCCAGGGCACAGATCGTGGGGCAGGGACTGAACGCTTCAGGTGGCCTCTAACAAACTGCAGAATGCGACCCTGAATCTTTACTATCAAAACCGGAAAGCCACCACGGAGGCAACTGGATCACAGCGTGTTCTGCTCTCCCAGAACAAGGGGCTTCCCAGGGCAAGGTAAAGAAAACAGGATTTGTGTGTGGAGAGGGCATTTTCACTTCTTAAAACACAGAAATTAAAGAAAAGGGGCGCCATGGAGGAAAAGGTAATACACCCAGAAATGCTGAATTAGGGAATTTGTTTCCCAATAGCTTCTTACAGACATGAAAGGGTTGCTATATGATAAAGACAACCCTATACAAAAAGCACATGTGAGAGCAAAATTAGATTAGTCATGAATTCAAGTGCAATCTTAATCATCCTTAAATAAAAAAGTGCAGAAAAGCAAAAAGCAAATATGATTTAGAAACTTAAAGAAGCTCAACAAAGCCTATTAGCACTTTTGACAGATCCAAGATACTTGGCCTGAGAAGTCTGCCAAGATGCTTCATACTGTGCAAAAATATGTTCCCCAGCTTGCCATCCAAACACAAAGAACTGAAGGAAAATTAAGCATTGTATTTGGGAGACTTTAGGACCAGGATGTAGGGAGATAAAAACTGGGTTCACTATGGTTGGCTTCAAACATGTAAAATAAAACAATCCCTCGGGTCTTTGTTACAGCAAAGCTGGAGCCACAGACAGGTACAGTCAAAGGAGAAAAAAAAAAAAAGCCAACACGTTTTGCCAAAAACCTATTAAACTATCATGTACTTTTTCTGTATTTCTCATCCCATCTGTGCTGATTAACATGATATTTTTGTCTAAACATAAGCTGTCTTCTCTACGGCTCCTCTTCCCCCTCTCACCCAGCCTTCCCCGACGCCAAAACACAGCGCGTGACGACACAAGGCCCGCACATTGTGGGAATTAAAACAATTTTTAAGGAGCCCTGAACTTTTGCTGCCACCCAAATCAGGGGCACGGCAGCAGGAGCACGCGATCCCTGCACCCTGCCTGGGGAGGAGCCCTGCTCCACGTGGATGTGTCTGTGAGGCACCAGCACCCACTGCGAGAGGAGAAGAGACGTGGGACTCCGACTTGCACTTGCTCCCCCACCGAGTGCATTGTGGTGAAATGACACACAAATGTACCTTCAGATGGAAAGATTCGTGAGGTTTTAGTCCTGTCTGCTCTCAGAGATTTGCCAAGGACACCTGGGAAGCATGTGGGCTGCATGGAAATGTATTGGTACTGAGGAGGCTCACGTGTTCCCTCGGAGCCGTATTTATGAGAAAGCTGTCAGCTCTGAAGCTGAAATTGGGCCTTACACTTGTATTTTGAAAGACATGTCTCGTAAGTGACAAAACCATGAATGAGTTAAATAAATACAAATGAAAGCGTTCCAATTTGCAGGATAATGGTTGGGTATTTTGTTTCCTCGGATTTAAACCTTTCTCGGGGCAGTAAAAAGTGGGGTTTTCAGAACAGATACAGGAACAGGTATCTCCACTCCTCAAAACTCACCAAGAGTGCTACAAAACTCCCTCATGCTCCTTTGGAAGTTCATTCCCTGATCAATCATTCATTTGTTCATTTGCTATCTAATATCAATAAATGCACACTGAGTTTTGAGATTAAAAATCACAGACTTCTATTCCACCATCATCTAATGAGGAAAAAGGACTCAGTGATACAAAAATACCCCAGAGTATGATCATCAAGAAAATGTCACCATTTCAGCCTGTTAATTTACCTGATACTCCTGAAACACAAGAGCCACTGCAGGAAATTCAGTCTTGCACTACATTTCCTGCAGCGACCCCCATCTATTTCTGAAGCCACGATGCATTTACATGTCCCTCACATTAAACTCATCAAACACAGGGATCTGACACAAAGTCACATAAGTCGAGAGGCTTGTTAACATTCCAAACAGAGCTCTGTGCAGCTCTCCATTCATCATCACATCCAACTTCAAAGTTTGGCACTACTAAAACTTCTGCTAAATATGGGGTTCAAAACGTAATTACTGATAAGATGTAGAATTTTGAATAAATCCAGGCCATTGATTAAAATACATGAACACTTATGCTCCTTTAATGTCCTTGTATTATCATGTTTTAATTCCACATGAAAGTGGCATTAACATCCAGATAAAAACCTCCTAAGAAATTATACAATATTCATTAGAAAAATATCAACAAGCAAAATGCCTGAGAAACAGCAGAGAGTCAACTGCAGCTCCAGTCAGACCAGTGCACTTGATTTGTACGATTTTGCTGCCTTACAATTGGGCCCCAGCCCTTTTGATCTGGGGAGAGATACAGACACACGTGTTGGATTTGTCACCTCAACGAAATGTTCCTCCCCTGTCCCCAGCAGGGCCCTGGCTGTGCCCAGAGGGGCCCTGGCTGTGCCCAGAGCCTGCCCAGGCTGCCCTTGGCAGGGACAGCAGCACACCTGAGAGCACCAGGCACCTCCACGGCCCACCAGTGACTCTGTGAATTAGGACAGGATTTGATTTAGAGCTGGTTTAGATTCAGAAACTGATTCTTGAATTACACCCAGTGTATCATATTTGTACAAAAATAAAGCACTTCAGAAGGAAAGAGCTCATCTATTAAATTCACTGACAGGATACGTGTCAGTATGAAGACTGTAACACAGAAAAGCCATCAGCAGTGTTTTGAAACAGAAACAAAAAGCCCCAAATGCTATCTGCTATACAAATCATCCCCAAATGAGATGAAATGTCTTGATGATGTCTTCTCTTCCTTTCATGCCTCAGTTGAGGTATATGATGCTCAGACCGACCACAAAATGCTCCAGGAAGAAAACTGAGATGTCAGGCAGAGGAATTTGGCTGAGACACAGAGGGAGCATATCAAAGATCCTGAAGAGAAGCAAATGCCAGCACTGTCTCCCCCTGCCCGCTCACCTGGCTGGAGAGCCCAGCCCTGCTGGAACATGTCAGACTTCGAGAGGCTTACAGCCTCCCAAGAAGTGGCTCTGAGGAGACCCTGTGTGTGTGACACTTTCAGAAGCCAAACAGGTTGTTCTCCCTGGTCACCCCTTCTGAGGGGTCTCAGTGCAGGATTAGCAGATCTGCTGTTTCTAACCCATTTCAATCTGGCCATCAGTACTGTGTCCTTCATGCAGTTCAGCTTTTAATCACACACACAGAGCTCCTAAAGCTCAGTATTTCCCAGAATATAAGCCATGACTACCAAACAGTAACATTTGTTATCTGTGATGCTGTGACATCAAATAGAAGCAGTGAAGCGCAGCGTCCTCTCAAATACTCACATTTTCAGGTATACTGGGAAGCTCTCTGGTGTCAGGCACAGTAAAGTAAGAGTGCTACAAAAAGAGCAAATATTGATTATTGCAATTCAGTGCCTCATGATCAGTGTATAGCCTGAAACAGCAAGTGGGTCCAACAGCCACACTGAATACAGACACTATAAACACAGTTTCTGCTTTTCATGTGTCACTGGTTTGGTCTGGTTGCAAAGATGCAATGCAGGAACAGCACACAGAGCTGTGCCACGTGGAGGAACCTCACCCTCACCCCCAAATAGGCTCAGAAACAGCCAAAATAAAATGCAGGAACACACCACAGCTCACAGTCCCTGGGCTGCTTTTTTATATCCTTTCTTGCTTCACTGCCCATGAAATGTCTGAGACAAGGGGAGACCAGCAGCATTCCTTGGAACCACTGGTAGGAAAAACAGGAATATCCCAAATGATCCTGGCCCTGGGAGATGGCTCCTTGTCACTCACCCTCTGAACAGAAGTGCTGCTCCTACAGTGAGGGGATAGGGACATGTCCAGGGCCAGCCAGGGACCAGCAGGGCCACACAACTGCTCCCTGGCCAGGGGAGGGGAGGAGGGGGAGCTGCTGCTGCCCATGGAAGCAGGAGCAGAGGCAATGGGAGGGGGGCAGTGTGCCCGTGTGAACCCCCCACAGGCAGCAGCAGCCACAGGCTCTGCGGAATTTCCCCGTGCCTGAGGTGTGCTGTAAAACGGAGTCTGAAGACAAAAACCCCAAAAGACTAAACGCAAAGTGCAATCCCATCAACAAAATCCCAGATCTGGTTCTGTCGGTGTGCTTTGCTGAATTTTCTCACAAGATATAAAAATGAAATAAATTCTTTTTCATATGAGTTATTTTCAGGGAGGGGGGAGGAGGAGAAGGAACTGGTAAATGTGATAAACAGTGAGTACTGCAAAGGCTGCTTTGACAGGTATGTGACTGTTTCCTCCCCAGCCCTGTCCCCTGGCAGGACCCAGGGGCTGTGCAGGAGTGTGGGCAATAAATGCCCCGGTGCTGCTCCGTAACCTCCCCCAGGTCACAGGAGACGGGGAGAGATCTCCATGGGGAACACACACAACCTTCCTCCAATTAAAGAACAGCATTTCAAAGACATTTGAGGTTAGGGAAAGGGAAACAGAGGGCCCCAAATGTGAAAAGGGGAATTTCACAGCTCTGTGTCCTCCCAGGGAAATAACATCTGTGTACAAGCTCCAGGCCGGAGAATTGCTGTTGACATTCCGGTTATGACATGGAATGAATATTAAGCACCTCAGTTTACATCTCCCCCCTTCACTTACCACTCCGAGATGAACAGAGGTTCCTGGCTCAGGGATGGTGAGTTTATGAAATGTTTCTAGGAGCTCACTCCTTTGACTATCCTGAAATAAGGAGAAAAATAAAAAGGAGTACTAAGTAGGCTTTGGTGTAACCAGGCTAACTCCAGGGCAGAAGGGCCAGATGGTGCCAGGTGGCATTAGTAAGGTTAGTTCTACACTTACTGCACACGACAAATAAAATTGGATCAGCCCCCAGCCAGAATTTGGGAACCGAAGGATGTGCTGAGCACAGGGCCCGTGGTCAGGGGGCCTGCCCAGCACGGGGGGACTGCAGGAACCCAGGGACTTGTGGTGCATCCACAGCCACACCCTCAGACTTCACGTTTTCCCAAAAATAATTCAAATGCATAGTTATTTTTCAGAGGCACTTCCTAAGCTGAATATGACCTTCTATATCACTATAGGATTAATAATTCACATGGTCACCTCTGATAGAAGCACCTCTTCCAACAGTTTGTTTCATCCTCTCGCCCCCATTTGATACTGGGCAGGGAAAAGGAGGGTCAGTATTTCAGAATAATACCTGTCCTTTTGCTGAATAATCTGCCAAGACATTGAGCAGCTTATAAAAGACTTCAAACCACGGGAGGTAACTGGAAAAAAAAAGAAAAAAAGAAAAAGCATACATTTAACTTGCTAAATCTCAGTTAATAAATCCAGGATCACCAGCCTTTATGCTACAGATGCATCCTAACGTGATGCTGCATAATTATCTGTTAGGAAAGCCACAGCAGACTTCCACTGGGAGGAGAACTCTGCCAGGAGGCTGAGAGATCCCTCTCCTTGGGGAACTGAGCTTTGGAGTTCACCCTTCCCCACCCCGGGCACCAAGCAGCCACACAGCACCAGGGGCTCCCCAGCCTCCCCCTACACACACAGTCCAGCACGACCCCGAAGGTCCCTGTGCACTGATGCTCATGTGGCTGGAACAGAGTTGATGTAAAATAACTTGTCTCCTGTATAGCTGCTGAGGGTCCATGCAAAGCCAAGACAGGCAGTTATTTTGGGTTTGAGTCCTCATACAAGTGGATTTTTGAAACTGTACAACCAGTATTCAGTTTTTAATTGTTGTCAGATCTCATTCCATCACTGTGCTCAGCCTGGCCCTTTCTTCGGTCAAATGGAAACTTCACATTTGCACACAACTTCCAAAAGAAAAGAAGCAACAAGATTCAAAGAGAAACATGCAGAAAAACCACAGCCTCTTCATTTTCATTACATCTCCATTGCACAAAGTAAGACAGAGAAGATGTTCCTTGTCACTACAGCTTTGGAAGAGTTCTGTGCCTTGTTTCCATGGCACAGCTCTTTACTCCAACCCCTTTTCCCAGAGCAGTGAGGGATTTCCCTCGGGCAAAGCCGGTGTGAGGCACTGCCTGATGCTGCTTTAACCACAGCTGCTTTCTGAAGCAAAGGGGTTCTACTGTGATATAGTGAGACAGGACTTAAAGTTTTTATAAAATATGACTCCATCCTGACAGCTGTAAGGAATGGAGTGCCCCGTGCTCTGCCTGGGCAGCTCTGGGTGATAAATGAGGTGAGAAGCTCTGTATGAGACAGACACAGTGACTGGCACTCCATCATTAGCCTTTGTTTGAAGCCTGCAAATGCTACTGTAAAATGTAAGTAGCTTATCAAAATATACTGATAAGCAACTTAACTTTTCATGTTATATGACAGTATTATCGTTTAAATTAATACGCTCCAAACATCTTCGCAAAGTGTGTATTGGAATAGAGCAGAAAGACAGACAATTACCACTTTAAACAGCATTTAAGTTTGGCATTATATTGTAAACAATCCAGAAGGATTAGGTAGAAGATAAGTTTCTTTCTTTCTGTTTAGTTAAATAAACTTCAGCAGAGTTAAAAGCCATTACAAGGGTAACAAGAAATCCTCTCCAAACATATCTGCTAAGTAGAGATTAAGAACCTGGTAAACAAATCCGTGCAAGGCATCTATCAAAAGAGTTTGAGAAGACAGGAAACCAAGGAGGCAGAAAGCTCCCAGGCAGTGGGAAACCACAGCTGCTTCCAGGGAGGCACAATTAAAGTTCTTCTTAATCGCTCGGGGACCTCCTGGAAAACTACATTTACAAGTTACTACAGGTAGTTACTGCGAGTGGGGAGGCTGGAGAAATGCCTTCGCAGAGTTAAAATGAGAACCTTTAAAACTGCTCCTGTGTTTCTGGTGTATGTGCATCACGTGCTGTAAAAGCAGAGAGGCAAAGCAGGTTACCAGGCTCTGGCTCCCAGCTCCCTGGGGCCGGGGGTGACCCTGGAGCAGGTCCTGGCAGCACAGGGACCCCATGGGCCAGGGCTGAGCTCCCACCCCAGGGCAGGGGTGGGCTGCCTGCACACACTCACTGCTGTCCTGTCAGGGGCCTGGGTGAGCTTCTGTCACCCCTTGGCCTTCCCTTTGCTCCTCACCACCATCCTCTGACCAGCCTCATATCGTCCTTTCGGAACATTAACTCTTCCTTGTTTTCCAGGTGATGGTTTGGCATCTCAGCATTACCTGCTTCTTTTTCTATTTGGAGAGAAACATGCCATTTTGAGGAGAGGTTTGGGAGTTGAGGAAATGAGCTGGTATTTGAAGCAGAACTCAGCACTCCACAACACACACGGATCTGTGAGGCTGTGCTCAAGAGATGGGCAAGACAAGATAAAACAAACCCACGGCAAAATTGTGGGAATTCTGTAGACAACCTCACTTCAGTTTTCACCTCCCCCCGTTGCCACAGCACAATTCAGGATCCCCCTGAGCCCAAAAGTTTTGGATGCATTAGAAAGCTAATTTATCCTGCCACCTTCAATACTTTTACTTCATCACTTATCCCATGTGTTGACTACTCAATAGTGAAACAGTTCTGCTTTTATTAGACCAAACTGTGACCAGTTAAAGTTGAAAAAAAAAACCAAAAAAACCCAAGCAATATAGTTATCTCAATTTGTTTCTAGGTCTCTGCAAAAGGAAAAAAAAAAGAAAAGATGTGAATTTTTCTTACAAAAAGCAAATCCTCAAGGCAGCCTTTAAACAACCTTCCAAAGCAACAGAGGTTGAGTTTATAATCCAAAACTTTCTGTACCGCATGAACTTAAGTAGCACAACTGGTAGCACTACTGAAGATTTATGGCTTATGACTTGCTCATATTTAATTTGTAACCAAACACTTCCCCTTCCTCTTAGCTACCTCAGAAGTTTTGATTAACTCTTGTTTTCACAGGTCAGAGGTTAAGCAAAGGAAGGGGAGCTCTGCACTGAGATTGCCCAGAGCTCGGAGCACGGACGTCGCACAGCCCCCGCCAGCAGCTCCAGCCAGCCCCAAACCGGGCACCGCTCAAGGGCCTGAAGTTCAAAGGCTCCAATAAGCATAAATTACACTGGAGTGGAAGAGAAAACAAAAATAAAAGGGCAACCTGAATTTATTCTTTTTGAGCTTCACCCCCATTCCCAGTTTCCTCACATGTGTACACGTGGATAGTGACAGAACTGCCACAAGTCCTGGGAATCCAATCAAAGCCTCAGCAAACGGGGCTTCTCCAGGCTCAGGGATGGGCTCAGCACCGTGCTGGCCTGTCCCTCAGAACCTCGGGGTGTGACACAGCTGGGGACAGGCCAGGGGAGACAGTCCTGGGGAGACAGCCCAGGGAAGACAGTCCTGGGGAGACACTCCTGGCTGAGCCAACCTAGGTGAGACAGCTCAGGCTACACCAGCCCAGGTGAAGCAGCCCAGGCTACACCAGCCCAGGCTAAACCAACCCAGGCTAAACCAGCCCAGGCGAAGCAGCCCAGGCTACACCAGCCCAGGCTGAGCCAGCTCAGGAGAAGCAGCCGTGGCTGACGAAGCACGGCCGGGCACAGGGAAGCTCTCCCTGCACCGCGCTGGGTCTGCACAGACTTGCCTGCCCGGGCTGCACAGAGCCTCATTCACTGCCTCATATGTCATCACCTTTTTAGTGCACCCCTTGAAAGCACAAAACACCATTAGTTACATGTGTCACAGCAATTAGGGGCTGGCAAAGCGTTCAGACAACAGCGCTGTGCTGCCGGCTGGAAACACAAAGGTTTCCAAAATGTGGGGCTTAAACAGACGTGAAAAACCAACAACTGTGGGGACGGGCTGAGACAACAGCAGTGGGAGGAAAAGAAGGAATGAGCATGAAGCCCGACCCAGCCATGGCTGTGGGCTGGCTGTTTGCAGGTATGGGGCTCACCTTTCCCAGGGCAGAGCTGCAGGGAGAAGTGGAGCCTTGGAAGGGGCTGGGGAGGGCAGAGGGACAGGGAAGGCCCACGAGCCCATCTGCACTTCCTGAGTCACACTGACCACAAGATGTCATCGCCCAGGACCAGCTGCTGCCCAGAGGAAAATGCCCGGCACTCAACAGAGCTTTGGATTTTTCAACAAACTCATCCACTTTAACGCAGGAAAGGAAAGAATTCTCTGCCACAGCAGCACGTGGCAGGTCACCCCTCTGCCCTCCTGAAAGGGCTGTACCCAAAGGGGGCACTCTTCAGCCCCTCTGAAGTGAAGCAGCTGCATTGACGTGGCCATGCGCGCACACACACACACACACACACATGTGTGCAACAGGGTCACTGCAGCCCACTCCCTTCAGTGACACTGAGTTGCCAACACAACGCAACGAGGCACAAAAGTGGATTTCTGGGAGCTTCCTATTCATTAAACACTTAATACAAAAGCATTTAAAACCAAAACAATTATTAGCATTGCCTACAATCAACTGGTGGGGTTTTCAACGATTAAAAAGAAATCCCCCCTCCAGCTGAGTTGTACCAGGGAACATTGACCAAAACACACACTTTGACCTGAGCCAGGTCAAACGCTGCCTATGGATGTAGAGCAGAAAGGCCACAGTGGCACACCAAAAATGATGCTCATTTTAATCTGCTTCTAGCCCAAGCCAGAAGATGCACAAGAACATGCAACAACTCAAAGAAAAGCAGAGGGGGAATCTTTAAGAAACCTCAACACTGGCACCCAGTTGAAAAGATGCCTTCCTCAGAAAACAGCTGTTTCTTCTCCAGTTCAGAGGCATTACTAATGAAGAGAGGGTTTGATAACACTTCTTTTCTTTGAGATTTGAAAGTCCCACCATTATAATTTCTTTTGATATTTTTGAGCGCTCATTAAGATGAAGGGGAGTCCTAAGTACAGCATGGACCCCTCTAATCCCTGCAGTTATCCCACAGATACCGTGTCCATGCAAGGGCAGAGAGGGGCTGGGCAAACATACGGTGTGGAACTAGGAGCTTGACTTTCTGCTGGAAGGGGAAATCTCCAGTGAAATCAACTTAAAAAGGGAGAGATTTCCCAGTGTGACCTGTAGCAGGCAAAGAGCAGGAAACAGCAAGGAGATAGCAGGAAACCCAAGTGTGCAAGAACCTGTGAATGCTGAATTCACCAGAACAACTTCCACAGAACACTCCAGACTTGGAGAACCTCATCAGTGAAAACACTCCACGTTCCAGGGCAGCACCAGCAAACCCCAGTGGCAAGGGGGACCTTTGCAAATGATTTATGAAGATTTGCTAATTACCATAGCAACTGCTTATAAAACTAACTTTTAACAGTGACGGCTCCAACATTCCATGTTACTGGTGTGCTGACACCACAGGAAAGCAGAGCAAACACTCCTGGAAAGGGACCTGTGGTACCTCTGGTCTTCCCTGAACCTACAAAGACAAGGACCACCTCAGCCATCACAGTTCCTGGAGCACCAGAGCAGCTCCTGGGCTGTGTACAGGCAGAACTGCACTTGTATCTGCACTCTATCCTTTGAAATCAATGCGACTCGCTAACTCGTCTGACACCAACACATTTCCTGCAGCATCCCCTCCTAGACTGAGTTGCAAGCACACATAACTTTTACTCCTTCCATTCACACAGATCAGAAGTGGAATTTTAACATGTATTTATTTATAACACATACTATATATATTTTGATAACAGCATAACCAACTGCCATCTCCCTTGCAAAACAGAACAGTCATTTCCATTTTACAGATGGGCACACTTCTCTGTGGTGACAGGCTTACAAAATCTGTCTGTATTAGCCAGGATGGGATTCAGGGAGTTCCCAAAGCTTGACCTTTTGCTCAGTACAATACTCTGCAGTGGCCTAGAACACTTAGCTCTGTCAATAATGACCCTGGTTATTATATAAATGATAGTATTCATCATCACTAACTTCACTGAAACCTCTTGACTGACAAAAGTGTAAGGAAGAGGAAATTCAGGCCAAACCCTTCTTGTGCCAGCAGGACTTGTGCACGTGTCCCTGCAGCCCCCAGAGCCCAGTCCCTGGACTCCCAACAGCTCCCTCCCCACAGGGGTGAGCAGGGGCTGTGGGGTGGCCCCGAGACCCCTGCAGAGCCCAGCAGGCAACAGGAGGGGCACTGCAGGGTCTCACTGCTCCAACCAGTGCCCTGCACCAAGGTGGCACTGCCCCTCACCCCATCCCGTGCCCCTCCACACACCAGCAAAACTCAGGAGGCATCTCTGGGGACAGCCCCATCACCACCGTGTTCAAAAGAACATGAGGATGGAAAATACCCCAAACATCACCCCAGTCCTGCTGAGCAGTCATCCAAGACTTCTGGCATTTAAAGATAAAACTCCGCAGTTCATCCTTAAAACCAGTATTGCTTCTTTCCATCCTCCTGCACCTGGCAGCTGATGATTCTCCCCCCAGACAGCATTATTCCTAATCATGGAATCATGTTCTATTTTAAGTTAATAATGGTGAGTTCAGGTTCTGACGATGAACTAAGTTATGTTTGCCAGTCACGATGCTCTTCAGGAGTTCTATGCAGGCATGATTTTAAATAGCAAAAACACATCATCAAAACACTTTTTTCTTCCCTTCATTAAAAATATGAATTTCCCTTTTGAATTATTTTTAAATTCCACCTGAATTTTTATCAGGTAAGTTACATTACTTACCTGCATATTTTAAAACTAATCCCTTTTCTCTGCTCAGGGATGACTCTCCACATGCTATTATTTTCCTTGCAGTAGTACAACACTGCATTTTTTTCCCCACCTTCCTTTTCTTCCCCCATCCAATGTTTCCAGTATTTTTACAAAATACAGTTGGAAGAGCCAAGGCATCTCTAGGCGCCTGTGGGAATTTCCGTGGGCTAAATTCCCAGTTCAGCCATCTCTCTGTTCCACATCCTCCCCTGCACCTCATGGACCTCAGAGCACTGTTATTGTCTCTTCTGGACTCGTTTGTTGACAGTTCTCACACTCACAGCTGAAGCACACACACTGACACCCCAAATCTCCATAGCAACACCTGTGCACGGTGACGAGATCCAGCCTTACCTTCCACAGCCTCCTCTGAACATTAGCTTTTTATTTATTTCAGTTGTGCCCCTGCCACCACAGAGAGCCAGCTGCACCCTTGCCTTTCCTTGTTCCCACAGCATTTCTTTTCTTTTTGCATTTTCTCTAATTTTGTTACAAAATTCTCTTTGTTTATTATCCTCCCGTGACTCAGTTAAAAGTTCTGTAGCTTAGGCCTGTGACTCATGCACACATTTCAGAAGTATCAAACCCCACAGAAGTGGATCCCATCTCATCTCATGGCGCATCTCCATGTACAAAAGCCAACAGCAAATGCTTACTCAGGTGACTTGCCACTGTGTATTAATAATAAAAGTCACTTCAAACATCCCATTCCTGTTTCCCTGTGCAGTGTGACCACGTCTAAGCAGTCACAGCAAGTGTCCCCTGCAAAAAGCCCCCCAGGTTCCCTAAATGCCCCTCTGAGCCCAGCCCTTCCCAAACAGCACCGTGGCCCCGGAGCAGCAGCAGCCACGGCTCAGGAGGGAGCTGAATACCCCCAGCACAACACAGGGCCAGAAAACCGCAACAAAGACAGTTCTGATGTAACCAGCTTACGTTTTAGTCAAGCTAAAAGTGCCCGGGCAGCTCGAGGTGCCTGTTCCGAGGGCTTTTGTTCAGGGGCTGACACCTAATTGGGACATGGCAAAGGGAGCTGGGGCTGAGCGGGACAAAGCTGTCACCCTTCCCCAGGGCCTTTGTGGTCACTCCAAAACCTCGGGGGAAAGAAAGGGTCCAGTGCAGCTGCACTGCGGAATTTGTGTAAATGAAAGGAACTGAGGGGAGCTTTGGCATCACAGCGTGCAGGACCCTGCAGCACCCACTGCTCACACAGTGACCTCGGAGACGGGGGAAACAACACCACTTTGCACTCTGAAAAACAAACAGTTTTTCCTTGGGCTTTCGTTGAAAAGCATTTTACACAAACCCAATCTGTTTTAAGGGCCTGCAGCATTCCACTTCAGCCTGGAGAGCAGGAGCCCCACACCTCCTGGCTCACAGGCCCAGGCACCAACATCCTCTGCCCCGCACAAAGAACCTGTATGTTCACAAGCACAACACCAGTTACAGTGTGCACAGTTTTAAGTGCCCTCAATAGTCAAGCTTTCTTCTTGTGAATTACCAATCACTCTGACACTTTAGAACTTTATTTAGTTTATGATAGACTGTTTTGCACTTAATTTATTTCAGAAGTATCCTTAGGCCCTGGTTGTTGTTGGACAACAACCTGTTGAAGGGCTTGACAGTTTATAATAAGATTTATGAAATGCAACAAGATATCCTTGGAGTAAAAGAGTCAGCAATTGTGTTTCCCTTAACACCAACAGGAATACACTGACCAATGGTTTTTCCTTGGCCAGGGTAAAATGCTCTAAATAACAAGGAAGAAGAAGGTACAGAACAGCCTTAAACTGAGAAAAGTTACAGATGATATTGGCACTAAAGTGCCAGGACTTAAAAAAATTGGTTATGAAAGAGTCAGGGCAGTTCGGCACACAAGGCTTGGTTTGAAAAAGCAGGATGCACTAGACAGCATGAGAGCCTAAAGATCCCCACTGAAGTGACAATACAGAGAGAGGATTCCAAAGGCTTAGCTTGTCAAGGAATCTCCCTTCTCAAACCACGTTTAAAAGCACACATGAAAGTGTTGGAAGAGAGAATTCTAGATGTGGCAGACAATCAGAGATCCCACTAGGTTTGAGACATCTGGCATCAGTTGAAATCCATCACATTTCATTTGGGGATCAAAGCCTACTGTTAAGTCTATCACAGGTTGAAACAGTAGATCCTGAACAGCTTTTTCATCCCAATGCAAATTAACCCTTTTTCCTTGACCAGAGAAACAGCTCCTTTTCATTACTGACTCCAATCATATGTGTTTGTCAAGCTATGCCCTCTAGTACTAAGTTTTAGCTGAAATTTCAATAGAATGATGAAGTTTTCATCAGAAATCAAAAGTGCTCCCTATCAGCACCTGGGCCACGTGCTCCAGCACCGCTCAGGGAGCTCCAAACCACTGCACTGGGACAGACTTTGTGTCACCACCTGTAACACAGAAGCTCCTGAAGGGAAGAAAAGTGCCCCAGACCAGTGTGTTCAAGAGCCCCACTGCAGGGCTGGCAAGGAGCTGCGTTTGGCTGCTGAAGGGATTTGCTGCTTGTTTAAAAGTTGGAGCTGAGAACCAGGTGTGTGTTGGTGATACCTATGAGTGAGTCCTGGGACACAGCAGTGATTCTTTGCATTTTGGAAAATGAACTACAGAGAACGTGGGGGCAGGAGATGAGAATGTTTCAGGCAGAAAGATGGAGGAGAAATCAATTACAAGTACCCCTCTTCTGGAACGTTCTCCACGCCATTTGTGTTTCCTATTGGCAAGAAACAAACCTAAGTGAACCAAGGGTTTCACAGATCCCTCCCCAGGGAGGGAACTTCACCACAGTGAAGGAACGTTCATATGCTCAGAGGTGGCACACAAGCCTCCTAACAGGCAAAGTTGGTAAAAAGTCACCAAAGTTAAACTCAAACCCAACCAGAGCTGAAAGCACCCAGTGAGAAATTCCATTCAGGTGTAAAAATAAGCACACGAAATGACAGCACTTGACTCTTCACCTGCAGACACACCACTGATGAGCCTCACACAGAATTCCTCAAAATGTGACACAGGAACTAGAGAAAAGTCCCTGTGGCCCATTAACTGGCTAGAGAGCACACTTTTGATTTACAAGGCTTCTTGTCCAACCAGCAGTTTAAGCAAACGATTAAAATACAAAAATTGCCCACAATCATTTTATTCTCTGCACACTCAAACACTAATAAATCCTAAACCACACTGTGGGTAAATACTTGCAGCGTGGAGCAAGATCTGTCCCCCACGCAGCGTGTTCCCAGACGGCCGGGTTACAGAGGGTTCATTTGGGCTCCCGGGTACCTCTGCCCCTTGGACGCCACCCCGAGCCTTTCTGCCATGCCCGCAGTGCCCGAGGCAGGGTTTGTATCGCAGCGATGTGCAGGGGCTCCTCAGGCAGCTCTCCCCGCAGCCCCAGCCCCTGAGCAGCCCCAGCGTCTCCAGTTACGTCCCAGGACCCCAGGGCTCTGCCGCGGCTCCTCGGCACGGAGGAAGCTGCCGTGTGATCTCGTCGGGAATGTTGTTCACATCTGTCAGCAGGGACAGGATGGCTCCCTCTGACAGATGCAGTTGTAAGCCTTCAGACAGCAGCCCCAAAGTGATCCATTTGGGAAGAGTCTATCCATTTAGTACTTTAACTACTTCCTCCCTCTCCCTGGGTGCCAGGGAGGGGTTTTCCCCAAGGTGATGCGCTAATTCAGTTTGTATTAGCTCGAAAATGAAGTTTCCAAGCCAGTCAGCCAGGGCCAAAGGTAATAAAAAGTGACATGATTTAATTACTTCTGTTACAGTTGTTCAGCAACGAAAGAAGGCGCGACACGAAGCCCTAATTAATTAAGTAAAATCGGTTTCTGGTCAGAAGGCAAGCCCAGTGAAGTAGCTGGACTGAATGCAGCACCCTCAGCTTTACCCAATTCCACCAGTAGCAATACACTGGTGTTACTAACACTTGACATTTTTTGTTGTGATCCTTCTCACTGATATTTTACAGAAGAGTTTTGGCTTGCAGTCAAGATTAAAGCTTCAGTAAAACGTGTAATAAGCTTCCTTTGACACACCTTCACTATTCCTTAAATTCACTAAAAGTCAGTGAAATTAGTATTGCCCTGGATTGGTAGTGTAAAGGGAGGAGGAGAAGAAAAGAGGGGTTTTTGGGTACCCTGGGTCTCAGGCCTCTCAGGCCTGTAGTCAGTGTGAATGTGAATCCACTCTGGAGCCTCCTCCTACTTCCACTGATTTCTCATTTTCCTATAAATACTACGACCAACAAGATCTCTAAGGGTCTGTGCATAATTTACTGTCACCTTTGGAAAAATAAACATTAATCCTTTTACAGTCCCAAGTATTCCCAGGAGAAGGTGGCAAACTGCACATAGAAAAAAACTGTAGGGCCAGGACTGTTGGAACCCATGGAACTGCACAAATAAATTGACAGATTTTCTTAAGGATACAAACTTTAAAGACACAGAGGCCTACAAGTGTTGGGGGTAACTGTAATCAGGGCAGGAATCCTGCTTGTCCAGAAGTGGGAGTTGACAGCCCAGCTCTGGACACAGCTCCCTCTGCAGAGCAATGATCCCCTCCTGCAGGGCTGAGAGCTGAGAACATCCGTGACAAGGGACGCTCCCCAAACCTGTTGCTGCATGTCTTGAAGTGCTTTCACCCCCAGGTTCCTTTCCCTGTCCTCCCCAGCCCAGGGTGATTTGCCCCTGGCAGTGTGTGCAAGAGGAGTGCGTGAGGAAGGTGGCACCGCCAGCGCTGCACCTCCGGCTCAGGACCAACACAAAGCAAGGAAAAGCCAGAAGGGAACACATTCACAGTTTCAAATGCACATTTCTCTATCACAGAGTTTGAACCCAAGAGCTCCAATGCTTTTCCTTGTTGCAGCAGTGCTTTGGAACAGGCTGCCCTGGGCTGTGCAGTGGCAGCGACCCATCAGTGCAGGTTCCAGAGTGAGACTGGGAAGCATTTTTACTATTCCACTGCTCATAATTCAAACTCTGTTTTGTGTCTGTCGTTATAGGTCATTGTTGGCCAGATGGAAAATATTAAGGAAAAAGGATTGCAACTAAATCAATGGGCTGTAGTGTGCTGCCAAAAGGCCCCAGGCTAACTACAAGCAGATTTGCAGGCAGGCTCTGCTCGGCACAGCCCGGCTCTGGCACATCCTCTGCCCTCACTAACAGCAGGAGGGCTCGGGGCCAGCTGAGAGCAGCTACTGTGCCAAACAGACTGTGCAGGTCTTGCTGCTTGAATGCTCCCACAGAAAGGGAGAATCGATGGGGCTCTCTGTAAACAACTCCCTGTACTTTCTGGCTGCTGCTAACTCAGAAATGGGATAGCTTCAGCCCACTACAAAATTAATGCAAGGACACAGCTCAGCCCTGGTACCAAAATCAACGTGGAAACAAATAAACACCAGTGCTGAGGGATAACACTTCAACTTCCAACTAAGAATAATGATGTGTATATTCCCATTCACAGAGAAACTCAAAATCAACATCTTTTCTCCAATGCCAAGCACCGTATGGGAACAATTAAAAAACGGTTGAACAGTAGCCAAATCAAGAATTCATATTCATATTCTCTCTAACCTCTGATTTACCAGCAGAAGGTACTTAAATGTGGCTATTGAGAATTTGACTTTTAATATTTATTTCTAATATCAATTCTTCCCAGGAGATACCTTTTCTTGTGTACAGCTCATTGCTGCAGTTATCAATGAGCAGCTTCAGCTTAGCGAGGAAGCTCAGTGGGAAAAAATATCCTCCTAATATTACCCAACTACACTCTTCTGCCTTCAGCATTTGAGTGCAGCCACCCCTGCAGACAACACCTCAAACTCGCTGGATGGATAGAAGTAATTTCTCTTTCTAGTGCACAGTAAGAGGAAAAAAATGATAGAAACAAAGGGGAACTTCTGGTTCATCATCTGCAGCAAAGATTCACATCCCCTCCTGCAGCCGTGAGGCATCACTGTCTTATTTAAATTATTACTATCTTATTTAAAAATACTTGAGCAAGGGAAGATCCTAAGCCTTACAGGCTTTCTGAGGGAAGTTTCTAGAGTCTACGAAAAGGTTAATGGCAGAGATGAAAACTGAAGGCAAGAAATGAGCAGATGTAATACAAAATTCTATTCTTCTTTTCCTGGAACTGTAGCTTGCAACAGCTCATCTCTATCTTGTAAAACTCGTAAGGACAATAAAGAAAAACCACAGGAAGTTTGGGAAAACTGTACTGAAGACAGTGTATCAGGAAGAAGAAACACAAAGCAGATAGCTGAATTTAATTGATGTCAAGCTCCCTCTTCACTAGGTTCATCACTTTTCCATATATATTCTGACAAGTAACTGAAAAGAAAAGCCAGTGTCTGTTTAGGCAAATCAGCAGGGGTAAAAACCCTCAACTTCTGAGATGTAAACTGTTTTATAAACATGTCAAGTTAAGGCAGAATGCCTGCAGCATCCCGAGCCCCGCGGCCCTGCACACGCACTCGGGGCGTTCTCACATTTTCTGAGCCACCTCAGCTCAGCTCCCTGTCACCCAGCACAGAGAGAGGCCTGCTCTGCTGCAGTTACTGCTCGCAGGAAACTCCAGTTTCTGGGGAGGGTCAGGCTCCAGCTCCAGGTCCTGCCTGCCCTCTCCTCTCCTCTCCTCCGGGCAGGGCCCATGCAAAGCGCCGAGGGATCTCTGTGCCTGCAGCTCTCACTGACAGTCAGAGCAGCCGCCGAAGCCTCTGCTAAAAAACAGCAATAATAAAAAATCCATGACGGCTGCAGACAGAGTCTCAACAGCAACATTTTTATTAGGTACCATTTTGTTGCAGTGTTGAATCAGAGAGATCCAATCTCTCATGATTTATACATGGATTTTGTGGCCTTTGCCAATGTCTAACAGAAGCAGTTTGCCATTTGCTTTCATCTCCAGAGCATTTTAAGCAGAACAGGGATTCCAGGGTCGATACACCTCAAGGACCAAACTGACTGTCCAAAAAGAGTTCCAGCCATTATCAAACATCTCTTGGAAGGCTTCAAAGTATCGCATAGATACGTATGGAAGTAAAACATTGATTTCACTTAATACCATTTTACTCAACATACAACTACAGTAAATCCTCAGAAAATAAAGACTGGACTTCTTTCTTACTTAATTAGACAGTAGTATTTTCTGTGTCTACACAGAACTCTACCAGTGAAAAGGGGAAGGAAAGAAATCAAGTTAGAGAGATATAGAGAGAGAAAGGTGGAGGGCTTTTTTTGTTTGGGTTCTTTTTTATGGCTATCTCTGCCCAGGGGGTCTGTACAGTCACTGCTTGCAGCCTAAATTTATAACTACAACTTTAAGCTGGCAAAAGAAATTCTTCCTCTGCTGTAGGACAGCCCAGTTTCATTATCTCCTTTAAAAGAAAAGGATTATGTGTATACTTCTCTTAAACAGTAATTCTAAATTAAAATTCTATCAATGCATAAAAGCACTAATGGCACACAGGCTGCAGTGAACGAAGTGGAACCTTACCAAGCAAAAGCACCCAAAATTCACTGCACTCAGCTTGCCAGAGCAAAGGTGCTTCAGGTGCACAACCCACGGGACGTGCCACTAATGGCAACTGGGTGCACAACTGGCTCCTTGTCCTTCTCTGTGCTGGTTCCCTTCTCCACCTTCCAATTCACTCCAAAAGAAAAGCAGCACAACTACTTCCTTAGCAGGCACAAAACAGCATTTCTATTAATTTACTATACAGATGCAAAGGCAAAACAACAAAGCATGAAGCCACTGTAAACCAGGTAAGAATTTTTAGTTAACAAGAAGAATTCTGAGGCTCAGCCTCCCCATATATCAGATTGCTACTAAATACACTGAATTCTTTGTCACTGATGCCAGTACACTGCACAGAAGAACACTCCCATTAACACCAGTTCAAGGCATGTACCACAAATCCGTGCCAGTTAATGTTCCAAACTTTCCTCCAGACCCACTGAGAATGGGATGTCCTTCCTTATTCATCTGCAAATCCTCCTCTCAAACAACAGCCACAGAACATTTGAGAACAACGACAAAGTACATCAACCTTTCTGATTTAAGTACTGAATAATTTCCATGGGTTATCACAGAATTTCTATAGGCTCAAGCTTTTGCTGATCTGAATTACTGCAACCTGACTCACTACCATGAACCAAATGTTCCTGGTATGTGCAGGGAGGCAGCGAAGTCAGCTCTGGAAAAGTGGGTGGAATCCAGTGAAACTCAAATTATTTCAGTTCAGTGGGAAGCCCATGCTGAGGCTACAAACACCAGCACAAGGATTCAAAGACGATGATAAAGATGAAGAGAAAGGCAAGAATCTCATTCCTTCAGTGGAAGAGGGTGACTGCAAGGGGGAAGCAGCTTCCCATTCCTCCACTCTCGTCCTCTCCATCCCTGGCAAACAGCAGTCAGGATTGGCTGATGTTGCACTGTCCTTGGGAGAAATGAGGTTCCTTCACCTTTTCTTCTTTGAAACAATCCCATGGACGACACTCCACCAGACACATCAGCCTTACACCGTGTGCACTTGTGGGAAATGAAGCCTTCATGAAATACCCGAATCAAAACTCAAATATTTGGGTGTTCGAACTGTGCAGGTCCTTCAGAGGATATTGAAGCTGTGGGACCTCACCTCACAGCTGAGAAACCACAGCAAGTGTCACGGTACATAAATGAACTTACTGATGGGACGGTGCCTCTTACTTCAAAAGCACCCTTCAGGGCAGGTGAGCCCTGGTGCAGCCACGGAGTCCCACCAGGGAACCAGCTGGGACACACAGAACCCCGAAAAGGGGGAAACTGGAAGAGAAAGGAGCGCCCACGGAGGAGGTTTTGCAAAGCTGACCCCTTCCCAGGGCGGCGATGAGTTTTTTCAAAGCATTTTACAACAACATCAAAACTCCAAAATCAAAACGTGTTCTCTGCCCCAAGTGTAAACACTCCCCTGTGGCTTTGGGTCAAATCAATGACAAGGGGATGTCACTGTAAAACAGCCCCCAGCCCCCAGAGTCCACTGTGTGCCCCCGGGGCAGTGCTGGTGTGGGGCAGGGCAGCCCCCGGGGCGGTTGCTCCCATGGCTCAGTGCCCTGCCAGTTGGCACAGCCGGGCCAGGAAGCTGTCAGTTCCAATCAGGGCTCGGCCCTGCAGCCCTATTAAAGAAGTCTTGCTGGTTAAGGGGCGGTCACTGTTTCCAAAGCATGGGAAAAAAAAAAAGGAAAAAAAAAAAAAAAGGAAAAAAAAGGGCTCTGCTTTCCTTAGATTTGAGCTGGCAACTTTCACTGACTGGAGTTTTCAAGGAGCTATGAATGAGCCTAACAAAGGAGTTCTGTGGCCAGTTTCTGGCTGAAATCCATGTCAACAGTTTTTAAGGTCACAGGTCACACTAACTAACATTTATTCCCAGCAGACCCCGCTCTAAACACAAGCTGTAAGTAGTACAAATTTGGAATTTTTCTGTAATCCCTTGAGATATTCCTGATCCTTCCACATGTTTCTGCTCAATTAAAAACAATTCTCACTTTGCACCACAAGAGAGGCCCCTGCTCAGAAATCTTATTCTGTCCTAAGAATAAATGGACAAAGACTGCAATCAAAGGGAAGGAAAGGGGGGAGGAGAGGAACTCACAACAAATCACACCAAAAACCTCAAATAACTCCATACAGAATCACATTCAGTTAGTTACATTTTCTGCCATCTGTCACAAACTATTACGGATTCATTTCTTTTTATCTTAGAAAAAGAGTGGTGCAGAGCTCAGCTATTTTGGCCGAGAGGGATTTCCACACAAATGTTTCTGCATTTCACTTGAGGAGAATGATTTCCAGTCTGGTACAAACCCTGAATACCCACTGAAACCTTCAAATTCAGAAAAACTGAAATCACAGTTGCACATGGCTGTGGGACCTTGTCAAACTTGGCCCAGGAAGTCTGTGAACCAAAGCAAAGTGATGCAAAGCTGGGTTTGGTTTTGTTTCCTTTTGAAATAAAAGGCCAGAGCTCTTCACTAAGTCCAGAACTATCCATACTGTCCTCCCTCCAAAGCCCATGTGAACTCTGATGCAAAGTTAGATTAAAGCAAACCTCCTGAAACAATAAAATTCAGCCTCTTAATGCATATCCATTAGGATTTATTCCACTGGGGGCCAAAAATCCTGAAATCCTTAAATAAAGTCTTAGAAAGAAAAAAAATCCCCGGCTGTGAATTTTTTTCTAATTCCCAAATTAGAGCTTGGAATTTGGTGACTGGACATCAGTTCTCACCTTACTGTGAGAGAATAATTTAAAAGCATATTTTAAGTTTTGTAACCTGTTGAAAAAGGCAGCCTGGAATTCCAAGTTCCCCAGGAGATGCTGGTGTGTGCCACAAGATCCTCTGGGTCTGTGACTCACCTGGGGCTCAGATCCCAAACTCACAGAGGGTCTGTGACTCACCTGGGGTCACCCCCCCAAGTCTCCCGGGGGCAGGGGGGGTCTGTATCTCACTTGGAGTCACACCCCAATCCCTTGGGAGGTCTGGGACTCACCTGGGGTCACATCCCAAACCCCCCAAGGGGTCTGTGTCTCACCTGTGTCTCACCTGTGCTCATGTCTGTATGGGTCTGTGTCTCACCTGTGCTCTCTCCAGGGGTCTGTATCTCACCTGTGTCTCACCTGTGCTCCCCCTTGGGGGGTCTGTATCTCACCTGTATCTCACCTGTGTCTCATCTGTGTCTCACCTGTATGTCACCCATGCCTCACCTGTGTCTCACCTGTTTCACCTGTGCTCCCCCCCAGGGGTCTGTCTCTCACCTGTATCTCACCTGTGCCCCCCTGGGGGTCTGTATCTCACCCGTATCTCACCTGTGCTCCTCTGAGGGTCTGCATCTCATCCGTGTCTCAGCTGTATCTCACCTGTCTCTCACCCGTGTCTCACCTGTCTCTCACCCATGTCTCACCTGTCTCTCACCCATGTCTCACCTGTCTCTCACCTGTCTCTCACCCATGTCTNCCCCCCGTGCCCCCCCTGTCTCTCTCCCGTGTCTCACCCGTCTCTCCCCCGTTTCTCACCCGTGTCTCTCACCTGTATCTCCCCTGTCTCTCACCCGTGTCTCACCTGTCTCTCACCTGTGTCTCACCCATCTCTCACCTGTCTCTCACCCGTCTCTCACCCGTCTCTCACCCATGTCTCACCCATGTCTCACCCGTGTCTCCCCTGTCTCTCACCTGTATCTCCCCTGTCTCTCACCTGTCTCTCACCCATCTCTCACCCGTGCCTCCCCCGTCTCTCACCCGTGTCTCCCNNNNTCTCACCCGTGTCTCCCCCGTCTCTCACCTGTATCTCACCCGTGTCTCCCCCGTCTCTCACCCGTCTCTCCCCTGTCTCTCACCTGTATCTCACCCGTCTCTCACCTGTCTCTCACCCGTGTCTCACCTGTCTCTCACCCATCTCTCACCCGTCTCTCACCCGTGCTGCCCGGGCCGTACCTGTGCCCCCGCGCCCTCTGGCGGCCCCGGGCGGCAGCGCAGCCGCTCAGGGTCACCCGAGCTCGGGCCCCGCGGCTTCACCCTCAGCACGAACTGAGGGAAAGGAAACCGAAGAAATCCTACAGCAGCCAGATGGTTCTGCATTCAAGGGAACCACAGAACCCCCGGCAAACGCAGGGTTTAAAGTCACCAGGGGCTTCCATCGATCTGTGGGAGGTGACTACAGCAGGAACACAAGTGTGGAAGTCCCTCGAAAGCAGGTTTCTGAGCAGTCTTGGTTAAAACAGCCCAAGGAGCTCCCTGCCAAACAGAATTGCCCTCCTGCTGGCCCCAGGATAACTTCACTGCTCCTGAACTCACTGTACTCGGCATCCACGGGACAAAGCTCTGGGTCACTGCAGAGCTCAAGTCCAGACCCTGACTTGTGGCCTTCCAGCTCTGTGTCAGCTTTCAACCTTGCTTCCAGAGCTCTGCAGAAACTTGTTAAAGCACTGTCTGAGTGAAAAGAATTCCTCATAGCAAGGAATACTTGAAGCTTGCTGCCATCCAATCTGCAACTTAAAAACAAATAAACCAACATCCTTTTCATCCCCATTTGCCTTTTCATATCATCCTCACATTCTTCAGCAGGTTTTCCCCCATCCATTTACCACGCACCATCCTTTAATCCATAAAGGACATCAAGAAGATTCACATCAATAATGGGAGCTGCAGTCCTGGGAATAGAGGAAGTGAGTTCATGTAACGCTGATTTACGCTCTTCATTATCCTCTAAAACTTGCATAAACTTGCATTAATGATGAACTTTCTTTCTCTTATCAGTTCACAGGAGAAGGAAGCAACAGCAGTGAGGTGAGGAGTCCCAGTTCATCCACTGTGTTGGTTTCTGTGGTTCTGGGTTGAGGCAGAAGACATTTTATTACAACTCCATTTCTTCTTGGCACTCACTCGGCAAAAGGGGGCTGACAGCACAGAACTCTGATCCAGGGGGGAGCAAGAAGGGAGTCAGACTACCCCTCATTCGGATTGTCTTTTTAAAACCCTGTTTCTCCTTTCATTTGACATTAATCAGGAAAAGCTGCCTTCTGTAAGCAGACATTGCCCACAAGAGACTCGGGGAACCAGCACCTGACTCTCCAGGGGAGCAGCTACAGGAGGAGCTGGGGAGCACCTTCCTGTCTGCAGGACATGTCCATGCTGCTGGAATGCCAGAGCTAATCACAGCTCAGGTGTCTACTAGAGAAAAGAGGGAATGCAAGAATCATTTCTTGCAGCAAATGTAAATAAAAAGTTATGGACTGTATTCCTACATGGCTGTGGGAGGTTATCAAAATCCACTCTGATAGAGCCTGTTTGCCCATTTCCTGTGAAATGCACTGCTCCCAACTCCCACTGACAGCCTTTATTATGCCAAACTTCACAAACCCCGCAGTGGGACGGAGCAGAGCTCACACATCCAAACTCTGAGGCTGTGGAGAGCACCAGTGACATTCTCTCAGTTACCAACAGATGCTTTGTTAATAAAACTTGCATATACAAATGTCCACAAAATGTCTTAACAAGATCAGTTGTGACAGCTAAAGATAACAGCTGCCATCGTGCTGTGTCATATCAAATTACTGCACGGAGACCCTTCCACGTTGTCAACTCCAGACCGCTGACTGCAAACAAACAGAGTTATCTACAGAGCAACTCCAAGTGCAAGAGATTTTGCACCACTTGTGCAGAAGAGCAGTGACTTCGAGGGCCAGATAGGAAAACAATTTTGAACAGCTGGAAATGGTAATTGCAGTGTAACAGCAAAGCCAAACACTGCTCCTGGAGCCAGCCAGCAGCCACAGCACAGACCTACCTTAAGATACAGAAGCAGCTCTTGGCCCCAGAAGACAAGCGACAGAATCCAAACCTCTGCTTGCTGTCAATGTCTGTGAGCACAAATGTAAAGTTCTGCCCCACTTGGTTAACTGCATGGCTGGAACAGAGAGCAACAGGGGAAAATTAATGCTGAGCTAACTCTGTGTCAAGTAGCAAGTCATTGAACCTGTAACATTTCCTCTTTCACCAGAGTTTTTTGAGAAATTAACTTTGAGAGTATGCACCCTCTAGAACCTTAAACATGCTCTTTGTTTGATAAGGGACGAGTGGGGGTTTGTGGTTTGGGGGTTTTTTTCCATTTTTTAAGTGTGAAAGGATACTAAAATGCTAAATTTATCTTTAAATGAAAATGACTCTGACTACCAACCACCTTCCACAAAGTGCCCACGGTACAAACCAACCCCACATTCTCTCATATGACCCAAAATATTTGTAATGACACGAAATTCACATTTATTTCAGGTTACGTTCTAGGGTTTTTTAGGTTTACTGAGAAATCTGACTTGCACTGACATGTGCAGCTTTACAAGTCACTTCTACCAACCGCAACAACTATCCCATTAAACTCAAGGCCATCTAACTAACAGTCTCGGGTTTCAGAATATTCTCTTCTATGATGTCATATACAATGCAATAAAGAATTTCTGTGGGAGATTATACACTCAGTACCCAGAGGAAACAAAAGAAAAACAGACTTTCTGAAATAAAAGTTGGATCCAGATGGGAAAGATGTCATTGTCCAGCTTAGAAAAATCCTTCAGTGGATTCCACACAAGGAAGGGAAAACGTGCAGTGATGAAGATGGACAGAAAGACAGATGTTTAAAGCATCTCAGTAGTCTGAGAATTAGCCAGTGGAAGCACAATCATCCTCCTGAAATCTAAATGTCAGCAGAGCAACCACTTCGATAAACCACACTGAGCTGCTGGGGATACCCAAAAGTCCCTCACTGGTGGTGTGTTTTATCTGTAAGGCTTGGATGTAATGTTACTATGGTGATTTTAGTATAGTGTTTTAAAAGGGGATTATATGCTTAATTTTAACAAGGTTGAGAGCAGAGGGTGTGTGAGAAACAGCATTTGAGCTGACAATTAAAATTACGGAATGGGGAAAAACATGTTTCATTAGCAGCGGGAAGAAGCTTGTTTATTAAACAACTGTGACAAGCTGGTGAGTTCCTCCAGAGCAAACCTAGAGAGTCCTGCATTTGTGTGATCTGCAGAAACCAAATGTGCCCGACAGGTCCTGCTCAAGTTGCCAGTTCTTCACAGGGAAGGACAAACCTCCCAGCACACAAGGTTCCTCCTGAGATCTGAATATCAACCCTTGGGATTCATGGCTCTGTTTCCAAACGGGCAGAAGGCCCACTCAGAGCCTCTGGGGCTGGAAGCACCATCAGTCTCCCCTCCAACTGGGCAGACAGCACTTAGGGCTGGAGGGCAGGGGAGAGAGGAAGAGGGATGTGTTTCCACCCCCTCTCCAGCTGGATGTGACCAACACAGTCCCGACAGGAAGCGGGACCGAGGGGCAGCTCTTCCCTCCTGCAGCTGGGGAAGAGCCTCTGCCTTGATCCTGCCACCAAAGGAGCAGAAAAGCCCTGGTCCAGTGCCCACAGGAATGGGCAACAAGCCCCTGGGGGTTTCTGCCCACTGGCCTCAACAGCTACAAAGGGAATCAGTAGGAGAGGAGGGAAGTGGCTGTGTCCCCGAGTGCCAAACTTTCGGGGCCAAGGCTGTGCACTGTCACAGCAACAAGAGCTGCCACAGCCTTAACCTGGGGGGGGGGCCTCTACCTTCTGCAGCACTCAGAGTCCACCCTTAATTTCAAATTATTAAGTATGCTATGGGTTACAATCTCTCCTTTATGTTTAAGGAGTTGGCTTACAGTCTTCCAGCGACAGTCTGTGATACTCAGACAAACAAGTGGATCCAGAAATGGGAATCACTTTTCATTATGTTCTCATTTGCACCCCATATGGGTTTTCAGTGTTCTTATCTTTCAAAATGTTATATTGCTGAGGAAAACCAAAAACAACAGAACAAACAAAAGCCCTAGGTACAATAAATCTACACACAGGAAGCATAAATATTTCTAGTAGAAACATATACATGAGAAAAATATACATGAGTATTTCCCTGCTCCCTCCCCTTACGTGAGGAAAGGGATGAGCAGCAAAAGAGTGATTCCAAATTCTAAAATGAGACAAACATTTCCAGCAGTTTAATCACAGTTCAGGTCACTTTGCTCAACCCAAACCATTCAGTGTCTCAGCTGACAAAGAAAAGGTATTTTGCCCAATTAAGTGATGCTCAGAATGATGTGAGCACTGGTGCATCCTTGCAAAATTTCAGTTCTTGTTCTTTTCATGAAACCACCGAAAATAACTCACAGTAAAAGGAAAATTACAAAACTTGCAGAGTTTTCTAAATCACAACAATTAAATATTCTCAGATCTTCTGACATTCACTGTACAATTTCACCCCCGAGGCACCAGGATTCCAGCAAGAGCATGAAGCCTTTAAATGCAGAGCATTTAATTCACTGTTCCACCTAAGTTTTGGCAACGAACAAATGAAACACATAAGCACACAAAGCTTTGAAATTAATATGCATATTTGACAATTGCTACCCAGGCATTCTCAGTAAAACCAAATACCCTCGTAGTGCTGCCACTGAACAACTCCAACTTTTAAAACTTCTTTTTTTTTTTTTCGATGGTGCCATAAAAACCCCAGGAAAAAGTGATTCTAGGACTATAATTTGCACTCGGGTGCTTTAAGTCCCAGTCACACAGACAGAGCATTATGAATGGCATGGGTTTATTTTCTACAGGGGTTTTACTGACAAGCTTATTTTCTTGTAAAGTTTGAAAAGCTAACAATACCTGTCCACATAGAAGGGGAAACAAAACTTGGTCAAAGTCTGTAGAACTTCCTGTGGAGAGAGAAAAAAAGAGATAATTTATACATCTATTGGGACCAATAAATCTAATATTAACCACATCACACAATTTCACAACTTTGCCCCGAAGAAATAAGAGACAGATGAAGAAATATGGGCTTTATCAATTACATGGAAGGAGTACCAGGCAGTCAATCATGTGAAATAATAAACATGATCAAACTTCATTAAAAATGAAAAATTAATCAAGATTCACACATGGGCAGGCAGCAGGAGCCATCCAGCAACTCTCCAAAGAGGAGGAGGAGGTTGGGTTGTTGAGTGTTAACACCTCTCTGGGGACAGTCCCTGCCCTGACCATATGGATCGGAGTGAATAACACCAAACCACATGGGCCTGGCCTGGCAGGACCACTTCTGCTGGCACAGCTTTCGACTGTTACCTAGGAACAGAGGTCTGGGGGATTAGAGAACACTTCCTAACATCAGCAAGATAAATAACAAAAGAAGAAGCCAATAGGTCTCATAGCGGGAATGTTTAGCGTTGCCTACTGCTATTAAAAAGAAAATCTGAGTGTTGAAACACTGACTAAAATAATGTATATTGAAATTAATACAGATTTTTAAACCTACACACCATTTTCTGAAAGTTGCAAAACAGCACCACAAACAGGGAAACCTTTAAGCACAGCCTTTGCAGGAGAGCAAAGGATGACTATGAAAAGTAAACATGGTCAGCAGATAAACTAATAATTTTCAATTTTACAACATTAAACAGAGACAATCACTAAAGAGGCAAACCCAGAAATGTTAATCCCAAAACAGTTGTGTTCATAGACAAAAGCAATCCATTAGATCATTCTGTAATATCCCAAATTTGAATTCTGTAACCCACAACTCCCCTTTAAAAGTCTCCCAGTTTGCAGATCTTTCCTGCAGCCAATTCATTGCTCATTCTCCTTCACACTTAAATATTTCAGGCCCTGAAGTGTAAATTCTATTTCTGCTTTCAGCTAAACAGGATAACCCTGAACAAACAACAAGCCCCCTAATAAATTCAACCCTTTTCTGACCAACAGCAATAAATTATCATCAGTGACTAAATAGATGCTTCTCGCTTCATTTATTTCTAAACCAAACGCCATCGTTCCCAAATAAACCCCATCAATCTAATCACCCCTTCAGTGAAGCACAAAACATATTGACTCCCTTGCAGGAACATGTTCCTCCTGCATAATTCACGCCAGCACAGCCCAGCCTCAGCCCTGGTTTCAGGCTCAACTCCTCGCTCTCTTCTTTGGAGGTTTCTTGACAACTAAAATGTGGCAAGTTCTGAAGATTTCAGGCAGAAACCGATATGGAAACTTGGACTTCTTGACAGTTTATTGATAGATTATTTAACAACCTCCTGTTTTTAAAGAACAAGAAAGGGTCTATTGAAGAAAGCCGTGCAGAGCAAAGGCATCCCCTGCTTCGACTTGCACAGCAAACTTTGGGCAGGAGCTATGTAGATTCAGAGGAAACTCTGCGGAAATCGGAATCTCAATCCAAAATAACGCCTTGATAGCCAAGGTCTCACTAACGAGATTGGGCTCCCCCCCACTGCAGAATCTCACTGACTTCCCCCGGCGGAACAGCTCCAACTGCTCACCCACAGAACCTGCACCCTGACGAGTCTGAACCACCGCGCAGTTGTCCTTTAGCACAGCTGAACTCTTACTGCTCAAGGGGTTAAAAAACAAACCAAGAAACCCTCAAAAGAATTCTATGATAATCAAAATTATAACTTCAGGAGAGCAAAGTGCCCATATTTTTATTGTCCTCAAAATAATGACTAATGTACCTAATTTTTTTAGAAACAAATCTCGTAGATACGTCAAATGCTGAAATAAAACAGCGTTAAAAGGTAACAAGCCATCAGTCACCTCAAAATGGCAGAATACACTCTCTCCGTTATTTGATGATCCACAAAATTCCTGTAACTGCAAGTAAAACCATTCCCACAATAAAACATCCCACATCTCATCAGCACTGTGTTATTGGAGAAGTGCAAGACTTAAAACTTCCTTTGCACTCTTTTCTTGATGTTCACAGTTTACTAAACATAGCAAATGAAATTTTCCCTTACAGAGGCAATATATTGAATATATTGGATCTGTACCACTCTACACTGCCTTCTCTTTTAAAGAAAGATTTTACATGATATTATTATCTGGCTTTTGTCATGTCATTGGACATAATTTGCCATTCATTATACACCAAAACTTATCTGCCTGGATTCACAACTAAAAAAGTTGAGACCGGCACAGGTTAACCACAGGCTTATTTTTAAATTGTAACTCTTTAAAAAAAATATAAAACTCATATGCAGAATTAGTTTTTAATTAGCAAAACTGCTGATGTTTTGGGTGTAAGAAGTACAATTACTGGAGAACTATCCCGTTTTTGCTCAAGTTGCAAGCTCATTACTCTAAATATAACGCTGTTTTTCTTCTTTTTAATTCTTTAAATACTTCTCAGTCTGAAACATAAGCAATACCTACATCATACACAACTTCCTACCCGACCTCTTTATGTTACTTATGACCTAGAAAATCCACCATTTCTTTATGATTTTCAACAAAACTCACCACAAGCCCAAACCCAGAACTGCTCCATGGCAGCATCTTACAATCTTTTTTCTGGGTTTTTTAACCCAGCACGAAACACAGAGGAAGTATCAATAGCCTCTTTTCTTATTTTATTCCCTCATGCCTGTTTTCTTAAAGAAACATAAATGCCTGTAAACAAAAGCTCCCCAAGAAGGAGAAGAGAAGCCCCCAACGAGCCATGCCCAGCAGCTGATGGCTGTGAACCCCGGGAGCCGCCGCCGGGGTGCCCAGGGCACCACCCTTCAGCTTTCTGGATCAATCCCCAAGTTTGGATTTCCCCCCACCTTCTTCCCTGTAGTTTGATTTGTCCCATTTTAATGAGCAGAGAGAGCCTCTGGAGCAGGCAGTGCCTGCAGTTACAGGGCAGGGCACGAACCGTGTCCCAGGGGATCGGCTCCGGGGGCCGCAGGACGCGCACCACCTGGCTCCCGGTCCCAGGCTTCCAGCTCTGCTCGCAATCAAAGCACTGCCGACATTAGAAACCCCACGTGGCTGTTCTAAAATCCTTCCCAATCAATAAAGGCAGTACAGAACTCATCGGAGGCGGCAGCGGGCTCATTGATTAAGTTTGGTTTCTGCAGCAAAGTTTCCCAAGCGGACGAGGCAGGGACGCCACGCTCGGCCCTTTGTGTCCCGGCAGCAGCCTCGGCAAGGAGCTCCTGCGCTCACAGGAGAGGCTGGGGGAGCGTGTGGGAACACACACAATGCACGCTGGGCTCGTGTCCCAAACCATCTACTGACACGGAATCCTGGGAAAGCTCAACAATGCTGGAAAACGGGCATATTCACTGCTGTATTTAATATGCGAGCTGTAGCCTAAATCCTTCTTATTTTTAAACCTTTCACCGTATGCTCCCACTTCCAAAGCAATAGAACAACCTCAGACTCTCTTAAATATAACTCTTTATTTCTCCTGTCCAAATGAACATCGGGAACAGATATCCCCTGTGCAGCTACAACTGAATAAATCTGCCCTGACAAATGATGTGCAAACGGCTGGGCTGCTGCAAAGCATCGCCCCTTAGAAATCTGAGACAACAGACAGGCAAAGGGAACAAGAAGTGTAAGAGGAAGCTGGACAGAAATTAAAATACAGGCAGAGATCGGTGAAAAACAAGGAATGATTAAGGCAAAACACTCAAATATGGATGCGAGTCAGAGCAGGGAAATACACCACACAAACCAACAGGTTGGGAACCTGTATTTGGAAGTCTGTTGGGAAACCTGAGGAAAATCTGGATGAAATGGAGAAGACTACCCAGAGTACAGACTGGGCCTTGAGCTGTGGGTCATGGAGGGAGGGAGAAGGAAGCAACCCCGAACCCCACAGCTGTGTGTTACAGGAGAGTGGAGCACGGCAAATAGTTGGAGTTTTCCATGGACAGAGGAGGTGACTCCATGATGTAAAAGGTGGATGCTCTTTTATTCCCTTGGCCTTAAAGCAGAGGTGAAGTACAGCTGAGGCTGCTGGAAGTGAAACACTAAACAGAGAGGGTGGAAATACAGTTTTCATCTTATCCAGCTTGAAAGAGCATCTGAATCCAGGAAACAAGCATGGAACCCTCCCTCTTCCACAGAGGGACACCAAGGGAGTTCCAACGTGCCAACGGAAGGATGGAGAGTGGAGGAGAAACTGCAGAACAAGGAGAGAGGGACAAGCAGCCTGATGGGATCAGGGAATGGAAGAACAGGGAACAGGAGACAGACTAGTCCAGCGAGCAACTACAGGTGATTTTATTCCTCCTCAGAAAAACATCAAATTAAAATGTTAATGTAGCATTAAAAAGTGCTAAGGCATTACCTGAAGCAAAATATTGCCCAGTTAAATCTGGATTGTACATTAATCTGTCTTATACCCACAGAATTGTAAACTGCTCTTAGATTTAATTCATCTTTTTGAATCATTTTAGGCTAACGATTAATTAAATCATCCACTGCAAGGGAATTACAGATTTAAGAATTCAAAAATGTCAGTGCGCCCAAATAACCAACTTAAACCTGACAATAATTCTGTTTAAAGCCCAAAGGTACAGACCCATGTAGAACAGCATCAATTCTGTCGGCTGTGCAGGGCTGGGCAGCAATTCCCAGACCTTTTCCTAGGAAAGGGGACAGCTTTCTGCACAACAGTAACCACCTCAGTAACAACGTGATAACTTTAAACATTTCACAAAGCAACCGCTCAAAATTTTACTTGCAGAATATAAACAGAAGAAATCAATGCTGGCACAGAGAATTCAACCTCTCTAACTCGCCCACAGCTCGGAGTGACAAACAGGGATCATTCCAGCTCGTGTTCTGGAAATTTAAACTTGGGTTTGCATTTATTATTAGTGCCAGTTTGTATCACCTCACATCAAATTTTCCCAGAGTTATAATTAGAGAGCATTCTCATCAATTAAGAAATGCTGTGTAATTTGTAGTTGAAATCACGAGGAGCATTTCAGTTCCAGGAGCCTGTAAAATCCAATTTCCCAATTCCAAAGTCAGTGCCCTCCATAGAGGCTGCTGTCACTCAGCCACACCAAACCACTGAGATTCTGCAACATGATGGAGAAGAGAAAACAAAGATTTCTCTAAGTTTTAAAGCTTTCCCTAGTTTTGGAAAAACTGATACAACATGGATTCTTTTTTAAAAAATCACTGCTTGTTTAAAATATTTATGTCAAATTTCATACTGCATTGATTTTGCAATAAAATCTTTTTACATCTCAGAGCACTACTGAGCATTACTGAATTTTGTAATGGTCAAAATATTTTAAGAATTAATTTCAATCAGTTCTTTAAAAGAATGTTCTACTGTCCCCCGGAAAAAAAATCGGGGCATAATTTGCTTAACAGAGTTACTTTAAATTACCTGAATTTAGTTTTATCTCTACTTTTCTAATTCTACTGGTATTCCAATATAACTTTATAGCACCAGACCATCCATTTGCTTCGCGTTCCAGAAATCCATCAGCTCTTTCTGAGCAATTCTAAAGCTTGAATTAGGGAAGGATTTTTCTCCCCAAGTCTGAGGGTCATCAGGGGAATGGGGCCAGTACAAAATAACATCATTTCACTGAGGGCAACTGAGTGTTCTCGGGAAAATGCTGGGGTTTAAAAACAAACACAGAACCCCAACATATGTATCCCCAGTGCTGCAAACAGGAAGAGCAGGAGATAAATAACATTTCCTAAGCATACTAGGGCCTGCTAGCATTTAAATATTTTAAACGTACAAAACACGTGCACAGATGGGCAACTTTTCTCCTTGCATTACTAAAAACACATTTCAAGACAAAGCTCGAAATCCCTGAATTTTTTAAACCTAATTGTGACTCTGTTTCTCAGAATTCACACCCCAAGGCCAAAGCTTTCCTGCCACCAGTCCTTCAAATGTGATTTGGACATTACACGGGAGGAGGCTCCAAGCCTCCCTGAGGTCTCTCTCCTTTCACAGCGCAGAGAAACAGCAGATAATGGGCCCAGGCTGAATTCCGGGCTCGGCTCGGCTCCTCCTGGGACACAGGCCTAGCAGATGTGATAAAAACTGTGTCAGAGAAGGAGCTCTAGTTTTTGCCTTAATGACAACTTCAACCTCTCAGCTAACGGAACAAAAGAACAGGAACGACTGTTACTTTTCTCCAGTAGGAAAAAAAAAAAACAAACCAAAAAAACCCACCCAAAAGTAAAGCTGAACTAAATATTTAAGCAGTTTTTCAAAGAGATCTCCTCAATAAATGTCTTTAAAATTCAGTAAAATTAGATATTTAGTTTTATTCTAAGAGAAACAGATTTTACTTAATGTGCTAAAACAAAAATAATCTACAGCTACTGTTGTAGGAATAGTCTTACATCACAAAGAACTGAAAAATTATACAAACAGGCATAAAAAAATCAGGTCCAATTATGCACATAAACAGTGATCAATTGGTAAAGGTAAGAAGTGTCAGTCTCAGAGAGCTAGAACACTGATTCAATTAAACATACCTTAAACATTTAGTGACTAAAAATGAGGAGTATTTTCACTTCCACATTTAGCAGAAATTAAGTGAGAACCATTAGCTGTGAAAAGATAATCACATCCTGCACACCCCCTAAGTCAAGTGCACAGGTACACTGCCTCAAAAACAAAGCTTTAAATATATCCTTGGGTTAACATTTGTTAAATATTATAATTCTGGCTTAAGATGACTGGCCCTTTCAGCCCAATGCTCTATTCAGCTCCCAGCACATACCCACTTAATCAGCAATCATTGTTCTCTGAGGCAGGACTTTGTTGTCAAGACAAGCACTGAAACCTTTAAAATATTTCAGAACTGGCATAAGAAAAAAGTGATCTTTGTCAAACAAGGACAAATTTATGCAAATCTTTTATAAACATTCACAAACATTTATTTAGCTTTTGAAATGTTGGCCTCATTTGAGAGCATGAAAATGAGGGGGAAGTAGGAAGATGCAAAGGACAGCTTAGAGGCTGGCACACTACATAAATATTCAGAAGGAAGATTATAGGATTCATGTTAGGCTGTCTTAGGTTTCTCCAAAGTCCACATAGAATACCAAAGAACAAAACTAACGAGAAGTAGAGCAGATGTTAGACAATGCACCAGCCCTCTTTTCCACACTCACTTGGCTATACTTGGATGCTTTCATTTTTTCTTTCAATATGGTCGGGTCATTCAAGGATTCTCCTATAGACTCGGTATTGTGGCTACAGCGCTATAAGCTGGACCTCTGTCAGCCTTCCAAAAGTTCCCAATGAAAAGGCATTATGCAAATTGTACCTCTCCTACTCTCTTTTCAGGAAAAAAGCCTCCAGTCTGCAGCCATCGGAGTATTGGGAGTCCCAGCCTTCATTTCTGTATGGCTGTGTTTGCCTTAGGGCCATGCTGCTTGTTTTGACAGTGGATCCCCCCAGATAGTTGGGATTAGTCGAGCTTGTTTAGATAAACTTGAAATCAAGGCCTTCTCTAGGTAGACAGCTAGATGTAGCTACTGAGTTTCCAGCTGCCTTCTGCTTTCATCCCAAAACAACTGCAGATTCACAGCAGAGATCACAGCCACAGGCTATGTCACATACATAAGTACAAAATTAAAGGCTGCTAAAAGAAGCCTTTGTAAGTCTTAGTGCTAAAATAAGGAATCTGTACTGCATAGTTTAAACAAATTATTGAAGAAGCACCAGTAAAGGTCTGCACGGAGAGTTAACAAGACGTGCAGGGAAGAAATGTCCTGTTTACGTCCCTGGGCAAGGTCTTTGCTAATCACTGCTGCCCAGCCCCTGCCCAGCCTCCCCAGAGCACATGTGAGTAAATACTCCAAAGCAGAGCCTGCTAGAAAATGAGCTCAGTTAGCAAATACAAACTTTATGATCACAGCAGACTACTAGGACAGCACTGTTCCAATTAGATTTTCAGTCATATACACAACACGATTTGATCTTTGCTACAATCTGATAACGCAAACTGCAGGAATTCAGTCACACAAATATAAGATGTTAAAAGAGAAGGGCCAGAGCTCCAAATCTAAATTAGAGCCTGAAATCAAACCCTGCCCATGTGACTACGTTACACCTCTATAAATCTGCACTGCAGTTCAGCCCCAACAGGAGATTCAGTTTTCAGGAAGTACGAAAAAGCCCCTCACAAATAGTATTGGCTTTTAAAGATTGTAATCTCTTCTATCTGGGTGCAAATTCTCATATACACTTCTGCTGCATCCAGGCACAACAGATGGGAAACTAAATTAAAGGAAAAAATAATCCCTAGGATGTCATAAATAAACAATCAGAAAAAAACAACAAAAACCAACAAAACCCAAAAGAAACAAACAGACAACGTAGTTCAACAAATAGTAAATATCATTAAAAATCAGCTCCCATCCATTGCTCAAAGAAAGGATGTGCAGAAACTTGCAATGTTGAAAACAGGTGAAAGTCAAGAGCAGAACTTTGCGGTTAAGAGGCCACAGTAAGGATTCACACCACCCTCTGTGCACAGGAGCCCTTCAGAATCGCTGTTCTGCCATTTCCGTAGTGCAAAAATTCCACCATCTCTCACTGGAAAATTAAGTAATTTCACTGACAAGCTCTTTTCTAGAAATTCAAAGCATTAAAAAGTGTGAGAGAGTAACATCAGACTTCAGTTTCTTCCTGCCCTGGCTACCAAAGAGAATATTAGAGTGCATCCTGAATTCACTTAGTCATTCCATACCATAAATCCCGCATTAGTGACACGCTGAGCAGGAATGAGCTGCAGACTGGGACTGCAAGCCAACACCTGGGCAAAGGCATGGCTCCTGAGAAGCACCAAGGAAAGCAGCCCCTCGTGCCAGTGGGGCTTTGGAGAAAGCACACTGTGAGCATTGTTACCAACCCTGAGCTGGGACTGCTGAGGAGAACGTCCCTGGCACACGGGCGGCTGGCACGGAGCTACCCAGCTCCAGGGGCACTCACGGATCTGCCTCCTCACACACGGCCACTTGCTGGGACCAGGATCCTCCTCACCGCTGAGGAAGAGCTTTGAAGCTGCCGCTGATGAAGTTCCTCAACTCCCTTCCCCAGGTGGGAACTGCAACAGAGCTAAACAACGTCCCAAAGGGGGCAACAGCTGCCCGATCTTGAACCTTCCCGGCCCTGCTCTGGCTGGAGAGCTCTCCAAGGCAGGGAGTTCAAAAGGATGAAAAGCATGAGGACACTCCTGCCCCCAGGGCAAGAACTTTTTCAACCCTAAGCTTTGCAGAGACAAGGGGAAGTCGGTGGTCACCTCAGACAACCCAAGGTTATAAGAGGATACAGCTTTTCAGATTTGTCAGTATTTTCACAACTTTCGGATTTCCAAATACAAGGATATGCTAGAGAAAAATGTGGTCAAACACCTGAAAGCTAAAAACCCATTCATTAGCTTTGGAAAGTGCTCTTTACTTGAAGAAAAAAGAGCTGATATGTCCAAAGATGACTGAACTTGGAATCTGGAGTTTTCCAAGTACAAAGCAAAGAACTTTGGACTTCCCTGGTTTAACACTTCAGGGCAATTTCCAGCTCATCTCTCTAAGATGCCACCAGCTTCGTGCTGCTGTCCAGACACATCTGAAAGTCTGAGTATGTGAACACCAATTAGTGCCATCTATCAATCACCAACAAATCCTCTTTCAGGCTATTTTCCAACCATTCCTTTGAAAGATAAATGTAAAAAAGAACAAAGAATAATGGATGCAAAATAATTTGGAAAACTCAATTAAGGCATCATGCAATGTAAATGCTTTGCACTCCCCCTTTATGAAACAAGAGAACTTCCAAAACTCTTTTGCTACTGCCTGGTTTAACAAACCCAAGTAGAATATTACTGCCAAAGCATCTCCCATTCTAAAGAAACCCAGCTTTGCTTGCAGCAAATATTTTATACTTTTTATCAATAAATTTAAACATAAGTGATAATGATTACTCACTTCAGGCCTGATCGCACAACCTTTACTCACACGAGCAGTCCCACAGGATTTTAATATGCCCACCTCAACGAACGGGGGTTGGCAGGGACAGGTTGTAAATTATTCATATATTCACAGGTTTTTAAGACCAGAAGGGACCATTATGATCATCCAGTCTGACCTCTTGTATAACAAAGGCCATATGATTGTACCCAGCACTATTTGCACTCACTGAGTCATTTGTGGTAAAATCAAATTACGTTTATCGAACTCCCAATATCAATTCGAATTTTACATGAAAGAAAACTGAAATTGTTTAGAAAGCGCCTTGCACCCATTTCCCCACACTTGAACCTAATTATTGCTCTATTTCCACTCAGAGTTTTTCTGATTGCTGGACACTGGTTTTTGACATGGTTTCACACAGAGTCCAACACTACCTCAGGTTCTCTCAGGACTAACTTTTTTCAGGGGTGCTTACACAGACTGATTTTGCTCTGCACAAATCCACTGCACTGAGTTTTGCAGCCAATCACCAAACAGCAGTAAAATAAACACACGAAAGAGGTCAGAAATCTCAAATGCTACAGTGCTGTGTGAACTCCTGATCACTAAAGCCAGCTCCTCTGTTGGGCAGTCAAACACAGCTTCTGGCTCAGCTCCCTCACCATGGAAATACTTCACCAAACTACCATTCTCAGAATTATTAACTTCAGTTCTAAAATGGAACTTGGAGGAACAGACCACGTCAAAGGTTCTATTAAGATGCAAATGAGCTTTGCCCTGTGGTTCTCAAGGTTTGGAGCACAGACACCCTGCACTGCACCTGGGACACACACCCTCCTACAGACACATTCACATCACACTGGGAGAGGTTCTGCATTTTTTATTCTAATTAAATTACACTAGATAGGTGTAGAAAAGGCACAAATAGAAGTATATAAGAAAAACTGACCTCTCACCTATTTGGTCTAAAGAAAAGGTAATGAAAAAAACAACTTGTACCATATGACAAGGATGCTTAAGGAAGAGCAAATGAGGAATAAATGAGGATTTTTCTTTACTTTCCTATATTAGAGAAAATAAATCTGGTCTAAAAAACCACTCTGAATTCAGGAAACCCTCAGCTCTGTAGCCAAAGGCCATGGTTTGGTCCTGGGCTCATGGGGTCTGCTGCCTCCAGAGAGCTCCAGTGGCACAGCCCTGTCCCACCTGCCCCGGAGGGACAGGGATGCTCCTCACCTGTCCCTGGGCACCCAAAGGTGTGTGTTCCTGCTGCTGGTGGCAGCAGTCACTGCACAGGGCAGTGGGCACACCTGTGCTGCCCCAGCCATCCTGGTTCCTCCGGATTTCCCTGACACAGCCCCCCTGCCCCAGTGCGGTGTGAGGGCTCTGTGCACACCCCGAGCGGCCAAGGCTTGGCAAGTGAGTATCAAACACTTCATACACTTACTAGTTACACTGCTTTGGTTTGACACAATGTGGCTTTCACGACACCAGGACCGCTTTTCTAGATGGTCTAAATGACTAATTACTCACCCTGTCCAACCCAACTTCTTCACTTGCTCCTGAAGGGACAGCCATTATTTTAAACCACTCTTAAGGCAGGTTTTATCACACAGTGTATGCAGCCTGTAAGGCAAGGAGTTTATGCTCAGAACACTGTGTGCAATTCAGAAATATCCAATTGGATTATAATCATCCCTGTTCAAGCAACTCAGTCCCCCCAGAGCACAGAGACTTCTCAAGATGGGGGGTTTATGCTCCATTTGTGGCCAGCACTGTGTAACTACTGTCCAATCACACAACTCTCAATGACACAAAGAAAGTGCTTTTTATTTTTCCCAGTGTGCAATGTTTGTACAATGCTCACAGACTTAGTACCAGAAAGACCATTAGTTTCTATATAAAGACTGCCATAAAAGTTTTACAGTTTATCTATAAACGTATAAAGATTGTTGGTTTCGTTATGAACTCTGTTTCAGTGCCAGTGGAAAGAAAAATTACCAGCAGAATAGAAGTAGCAATCTGCATAAGTACCAGCTTGCAAGCACACATACCTCAGTCATTCCTGGAGTAATTAACTGAGCATACAATAGTTCATCAAATTACAGACAAGCCATCATACCACTGAGAGCAGCTCACAAACGGGAACCATCGCCACAGCATTTCTGATTTCCTTTCCGGATGAGCTATAAAGATTAAAACAGTCAGGGACCAAATGATGCACTACTCAAAAAAACAAAAAAAAAATATTAAAAAATATACTGCATTTGACAAGATTGTGCAATTCCTCCTGCAGCTTTCACTGATTGTTTTCCTGCTTTCTGTTTTTATATATTTACACAAGAACTATTTGCTGTGACATTGTTCCTGACAGAAGTTTGTATCTTTGCTGCTAACTTCCCTGTATTTAAATTAATTGGCCCTGGAGAGCAGTTAATCCTGGCATTAATCCTTCAAGCTGTGGACAGCCAAAATTCACGTGGTGATAAGGGTGAAGCAGCCCGGCCATGGTTTGGGGTTTGCAATATTCCAATAGCACAGGATCTCACCTAAAAAAACTAACTTCATTACTAAAGTTTTGTCAGGAACCCAAACCAGAAAACACAGTGACACAGAAGTATTTCTCTATTTTTGAAAAGGATACTTCTCCCTGTGCATTTTATGAAGAAAAACTAAGTTCTCATCTGGTTTAAATTCAGATGTCACGCTAAAAAGCCAGCTCTGAAAAACTGTTGCTTATAATACCAACAATTACTGATTTCATGCTAGGTACAACCACAA
>VZRE01003669.1:1123164-1182252 GCA_013396775.1 Cephalopterus ornatus
ACACCCCAGGAATAATCCCCTCTCCAGTTCCCATCCCGGCCCAGCCCACTCCTGAGGGGACACAGGAAAGCACAGGAAAATACAATGTAACTTGGAAGTTGCTCATTTCCAAGTCAGCTACAGATCAGGTGAAAAATCCCAAATCCAACCTGTGTTCAAACTAAATGATAAATCCCTGCATGTTCCACCCGCACATTTGGGGTTATGCCATCTCTCTGAACAGACCAGAGACTGCCTGAGCAGGCAGGAATCTCAAAAATGTGTTGGAGTGCCAGGTGCCCAGTTAAACACAGCCATAAACCCTCAGACAATGCAGAGAGCTCTGCCAAATGAACTGCGGCTCTGGCACCTAAAGGCAAAAAGGGAAATTTATTAATCAATTTTCCTGCCCGCTCTCATGTTCCCTCGTAAAATCGGGGCTGTAAACCAACCTTATGAGAGCCGAATTCTTCCGTTTGCTGCTCTCCGTGTACAAATGTTTTTATCCTTCTGCTCCTAATTACAGCTTCTTTTTCTTTCTAAGAATGCATTTATCTCTTTCAGTAAAAAGAGCAGCAATAATATGTTGAACAACCCTGAAATAAATTTTGTCATGTAAAAAATTAATTACGCATTCCAAACCTGGTCACTGTAGCCCTCTGGGAATTGCCTCCGCACCTCAGGATCTGTAAATAATTGACAGATAATATTAATTGGCTTTGGATTAGTGAGCAAGCAGAGAATCACACATTAATATTTGATCAGAAGATGATAGCAACCCTGGCAGGGGATCCAAGGAGGGCAGCTGAGGCTGCTGTGTTGATAAGAGCAGGGAAGGACTTTTCAAGGCTCTCCCTTTACCCTCCTCCAGAAAGACAAAAACTGTACATAAAACACACACAAAACACATGAAATCAAAAATGTCTGTGTGTACATACACACATGTATATGCAAATATATCTATTTACCCATACATTATTTTCTAAGGGGAGCCCTGGTGTTGGACTGAACTTCAGGCTGTTACCTTGTGCAATACCTTCCCAGCAGTGATTTGCCAGCTGGGCTTGTCACCAGCAAATGTTACTCAGTGCACTGCATTTTGGTTAAAGTCACACTGGTTCCGCCAACTCCAGGCACTGCACTGCTTTATCTCCACAGACAGCTTCCAGCAATGTCAGATTACAAATCTCTCCGAATTAATTTATGTTAAGGTGTGCTCCCCTGAAAACAATTCCGAAGAGGCAACTAAGGCAGCCCTGGAACCTCTTGCATGAGGAAAACAAGTGTGAAACACTTCAGATTAGCAAGCATTCCAGACTGATGCCACGTCCTTATTCCTCTGGCTGTCAGAATAAATAATATGGTAGTATTCCCTCAGAAGTTATCTTAAATTTAATTAGAGATGTTCATAAAACAACAGAATATCATGATTGAAATTATTTATGCGACAACCTATTTAAAACAGACCTCTTCAAAGCCAGGCATTTTTCAAAGGGATACAGCGGAGAAGGCCACATTCCATTCCACAACGATTTATTTTTTAATTACAAAAAACCAAACCAAACACTCAGGCAGGAGTTCAAAACAGAGCACATGGAGTAGGCGATGTTATCCCCCAGAGCCCCCGCCCTGGTGTGGGGACACTCTCCCCAGCCCTGCCCGTGGTGGTGACGCTGGGACACAGCCCCCGAGGGCCCAGCCTGCAGGGGAGGGGGTCTGGCTGTGGCATCCTCCGCGGTGTCCCAGGCTCCCACGCCGGGTTCCCGTGGGCAGATTCCCGCAGGGATCCGTTCAGCGATCGCTGGTTCCACTGCCAGCAGGTGCCACCTCCTTCTCCAGGTGTATTCCTTCTGCAGGAGAATCCAACAGCCTGCACCTTTATCAACTTTCCAGCTTAATGTTTTCCAGAGAATCAGGTGCATCCAACTTGACACACACGTATGAGCAAACCCTTCTACAGCAACACAGCAAAGCAGAAACAGAGAGCAAGGGATCACCTTTTCAAGCCTTGGTTTGAAAAGTCATCAGTCTCTACAAACAGATGTGCCCAGCTGTGCTGCCATGAGCACCCTCTACACACAAGTAGCAATTAGGGGACAGTACAGCTTCACACCTCAGCACAGCAAGCACAGTAGCAGTGGTGAGAGGAAACCATGCAACTAGTGAGTTGCACACTTTAAAATAATTTTTAAACTAATTATTTAAGGGTCAGATTTCAGGATATTACAGGAAAAAAAGACCAAACAACAAATCCATCGAAGAAATAAATCTGTATTGCTGAAGAAATCCATAACGGTGTCCAGAATGTGATACCAACATTCCCTCCCTTCTATTGATCCATTGCTCTCAAACTTAATATGAATATATATACACATGTACTGACACACATATTTTACCATTTACCGTTGTTTTAGAGAAATGAGGAACTAAATTTGACATAAATCCATCATGTGTTTGCCCTAAACACATTCCCCCATAGATGGCAAGCCACATTCTCATTCTTGAAGGATCCAACAAAACAGATTAGTCATACAAAGTAACTCTGTGTGTGTAAATTTGTATTTTTTCCTGTTTTCTCAGCATCTTGAAGGCTCTTCTGTGTTCCAGGAGCCTCCTGGCACTGGGCACAAGGATAGGCTGCAGGACCCTACTTGACCATATTTCTGGGAGCCCTTCCCAGACGACCGTCAGAGATGGGGGTTTGTGCAGCTTTGTGAGGCTCCAGATTCACATGTCAGCACAGCAGGTACAAGTCACCTTGGGCAAACCCATCCCTGTCAGTGCCTGCACTGTCCCACAGCCCGGGGAGCACTGCCCTGGGTGTGACAGGCCCCTGTGGCACAGGGACGTGGTTGGCACACAGCCCCAGGGTGGCTAACCCACACACAACCCACACAGACTGGAAGCTCGCAGTCAGAGCTCCACCTTTAAGATATGCCTGGCAGCCTCCCGTCCTCATGTGCTCACAAGTACTTCCTATTTAACACTGCGTCAGCTCCATCACTTCGGCTTTTAAATGGTCTGGGAATATTTACTAAACCTGCAGTACACCTTTATTTGGAAAACACTACACAAGGGAAAAAGAAACTTCATCACATCTTACAGTAGCTTTCATCACCCATCCTTTGCTGGTAACCCACCGTGCATGTGAAAGGTGTTCTCATCTGCACTGACCTACACACATACACACAGTAAAACTAGATTTAAATTCTAGGTGGTCATGACATGAAGTTCCAGGAAGCTGGAGCACCCTCACTACACCAAGAGGATTGACAGAAACACATGCATCTAAATAGTGGCCCTCAAGACACCCGACTTTATGGAATATAAAGTTCTACAGAACAAACTTTTCTATTACTCAGCTCTGCCCTGAAAGGACAAGTACAACGCACCCAATAATCACAATGGACATGATATCTGCACCATTCTGAACAGGAGAAAAAGGTCATACAAACAGGGAGACAGGTGGGTAGCCCAGCCAAGCACTCAGGATTCAGCTTTAATCAGCACCATTAGGATCAGTAAAAACTGCTTCAGCACCCGCGTGAAAGTATTTGGTAAAGACACGAACAGAACTGTCAACTCTGCCTGTAAAACTAAAGTAACTTGAGAACTTCAAACACTTTAACTCGCAGTAATTTGTTTTGCACAGCACATGCAAACAGTGAGATGCAGCTCCATTGTAGCTCCAGACAGCAAGGAAACCCTTTGCAACTCAAAACACAGGGAACGCTGTTATTCCAGGTACTTAACAGGCTTTCGAGTGAAATGATGCAAAGTAAACACATGTAAAATACTTTTTTCAAGTTCAGGAGAGTGGAATCTATTTGCTGACACCAGAACAAGGGAAGAGCCAGACTGAAACGCTGCCCAGCCTCTTGCCCAACTCCGGCAAAGCTCTGAGCAGGCACTGATAAGTTTACAGAGCTCTGAAAGCTCAGCTGAGGACAGGGAGACCCTGCAAACCACGGCCAGACACAGGGAAGAGAACCCCAGAAAGGAAAAAGTCACAGGAATTATGGAGCTGCTTCTCAAACTGAGCTTCTCCCTAACCCCAAAACAGCAACTCGGGTTGTGCCACAGGTTGAACTTGTCTGTTGACGGTAACCTAATATCTCCTGTTTATCTTTCATGACATCTGATTCGGTAGCTTCAGCTCACAAAGATGACAAGATCCACACAGTTTGTGCCTAAAGCAACTGCTGACAAACAGCCATCTATTAATATTAATCACATGCTGAAATACAGCACTGGAAGTGGTAAGTTACAAGTGTAAAGCAGAAAGAATACAAACAATAACATCCCAAAACAAAGCTAAAATACACCACCCCACCTGGAATCTCCCATTCTTACATGAGTGTAAGTGCAATGAAATACATCTGTCACAAACTTAAACTGTTGGTACCAAGACAAATGTTGATTTTATTCCTATTGCTTACACTCAGGTTTAAAAAAGCTTTTAAACCAATGGCACGTCACACAAATTTCCTGAGATTCACTTCCCAACCTGACACACATCATTGGAAGCCGTCTTCCCAGAGGACACAGCTCCACACAAAGCAGCTGCTGCCATGAAATCTCAGCTGGCCACAGAGCTGGAGCTGTCCCAGCCCTTGTTCCTCCCCACAGACACCCTGTCCCAGGGAGAGCTGTTTAGAAAACCACCTATGAAATGGATTATTGGGCCATTCCTGCACCAGTTTCCTCTGCCATTATTTTAAGAGGAGCTTCCGAGGGAAGCGGCTGAATCACTTCTCACAGGAACAACGGGCAGCTGAAGGCGGGTTTGTTTTGGAAAGGGACAGCACAGTAAGGCTTTGCTGCAGCACTTCAGCAGCATCTGAGTCCTGGCCCTGCATTTACAGATCAGCACAAAGCCCTGATCCCGCACGAGGTGAGCACAGCTCTCACTGCCAACACACTGAGCCTTCCCCTCCAGCAGCAGGGATTCCACGTCACTCTGTGTGCATTACGGAGAGCACTGTATTGGTTGCTCAACCACATTCAAGCCATTATTGTCAGTATTTCATTAAAAACGTGAATGTTTCCAAGTTTTAAAAGCTATTCCTGCCTCTCCCTACACAATCTTGCTCAACAAAAAGCCAAATGCAGCAGAATATTGAAATTAGCTGTGAACTGTATAATCCCATTGTTCAATTTCATGGCATTTAAGACACTACCTTCCCCTCCTCACAAGTCTGGATGTTAATCCATGCTGGAACCTGATTTAATTTTCCAGATGACAGGATGGGAACATGCTACAATGGCATATTAGTGTAACTATGCTGCTCTTTTACTCTCAACTTTTCTTACATCATAAAGTGAGTTTTGCCTTCAGAAGAGGCATGCTTGGTTACTTCTAAGCATAGCCCAACTCAAACTGGTCTGTATTTGAATTGTATGGAAATTTTAAAACCAGGGAAGTTTTCAAAAAATTACCAGAAAATACTTCCCAGAGTTAACCATGCAAACCCAATACAAACTGACTTGCTTCTTTTGATAAAAGTCAGCCAACTTTATCCATACTGGCTACACATCACTCAGATATACCAATCCCAAACTGAAAAATAGAGTGAAAATTACCTCATTTTTCCTCCCTAATTAAATGATTTACCTCATTCACTTCATTAAGGTCCTTATAGCTGCAGTCCCTCTAAAATGAACTGGAAGCGAATTCAGGGTAACTTTAATTTCTGCACCCATCACACATTCTCATACTTGTGCAGCACAACAAAAAAGCAACGCAAACTCCTTTCCAAACCTCTGCCAACTCCTGGGTGTCCTGCACTCGGTACAACCCAGCACTCCCGCTTGCCCCTAAACTGCTGCAGCCCAGGAAGCAGAAGCCATCTCCGAGTGGGGGAAGCAGGGGAGGAGGGGAAAAGGCGGCAGTGGGTGGAGAAAATGTGGGAGAGAATAAAACCTACACACCCAGGATGGCAGACATGAAACCCCAGAACAAGACCTCGCAGAAAATACGTACGGAATAAAAAATTCCATTTTTATTTAATACGCAGCTTTAAGACTTCAATCTTTTCTTCTTAAAGCATTCCTTATTTCTAAAGTGCGCAAGTCAGAAAACAAGCAACATGTAAGGAACATTCTACAAGTGTCTTGCCCCCCTCACACAAGCCCCTCCAGCAGCACAGGCTGTGTGACTGCAGGGCCCCGAGGCCCCCCGAGCACAGCAGGGTCCGGGCTCCAACACCCCACACGAGGACTCTGTGCAGTCCAATGCCCATGGCAGGTCACCCCGCAAACCAACGGCCCAGCTGCAGCACCCGGGCCCCAGCCCCGGGACAAGGGAGCAGTAAAGCAGCGAAGCATTGCCCTTCCCAACTCCCGAGGTCTCTGAGCCCCCGAGTGACACAGCCAGCACTGGCACAGCTGCTGAGCACACGGGGCCTCGGCTGAGGGCAGAGAACACGCTCCCGAGTCTGCCCTCTCTCCCCACAGAACTCTTGGAAGTCTGCCCTGCAAGCGCCACAAACCTCACTGGAAACGTGAAAACGCTTTTTCCGAACAGTTTAATCTAGAAATGAAATATAAGGTTTGTAATTCAGAGTTCAGTAAAGTGATGCAAAAGCAGGAAAGACTGAGAGCACAGGCAACATAAAATATACATCATAGGAAACAGGAAGGAAGGGAGAAAACCAGAACAGATTAAGCAAATCACTATGATTTCCATAATTGTTTTTATATTATTAACACCTCGAGAACCAGAGGGGCAGTGAGGAGCAAAACTCGCCCAGACAGTGTTCAGCAACATCTTATATGTATTTTTTAAAATTCCTTCCAAAACAAAGCAGGTTAAGCTACAACTTCCTCGTAGCTTTTACTTAACCATGCACAGCTCTGCAGAACGAAGACGTGGAGAGGTAACAGCTCCAGCAGCACAAGAATGGCACAAGTTGGAGAGTTGTGTCTGTACACCTGAGCTGCCTGGTTTTCTGATCCCCCACATCAGGGTTTCTGGTCCCCCCCTGACCCATTCAGAGAAAGCCTCAGATATGAGACTCTCACAGCTTCTAGCAGCCAAGCCAGCTTTCCACCTAAAGGGGTCTTGGTTACATTCACTCCACAATCCTGCTAAAAAACTAAAGTACAGCAAGGGCAATGCAGAAATAACACTCACTTCTTGGATAGAAGCCAGGACAACCATTCACTGCCCTTCACCAGAAGAAGAGGCTGCACTGGTTTCCTTGTCCCAAGTCCTCAGCGGTCCTTCGGTGTCACGTCCAGCTGCTGAGCTGCCCAGCCTGGCACACACCCAGCACTTACTCAGACCCTCTGACAGGGCACCAGGTGCCATCCTAACTGCTATTATTTACTCCCCTGAGCCCTCCTGCGGGATGGGGCCGGGTTTAATCAAAACTTCACCAATTCTTTCAATGGAGGTTGTGACACAGTTGTGTTGCAAGCACAGTGTTCAATATAGGAAACACAGCTGGGGAAATACCACTCTGTTGAATCTTTAACCTCTTTTGTTTCATCCATACCAAGATTCCAGTTTTTAAAAAGTCAGTTGTATAATGGTACAGATTCACTCCTCTTCACCAACATTCTAAACTGTAAGAGTAAGGAGACATTTGAAAGCACAAGATGGTTTCAGTGACCAGCAAACTCAGAATTATTTCTTTACGAAGAAGAGCAGCAAATTTTCAGTTCAGATTAATTTTTAAACTGCTGATTCTGACAGAACTACAGCTGGAACTATCAGAAGCGGGTGCACAGAGCAGAGTTAAAACTAAAACACCAGAGATCAAAACCAGAAGACAAAACCAGTAGTGATTCCAAATCCTGTTTGTGACACATTTCCCCCACCTTCACTTGAGGTGCTCAGATCCTTTCCCCGCACTGTTAATGACTCTGGTGGCACCTCAGGCCCACATTAAAGCACGGCTGATGAATCTTTTGAGTTTGCTTTCCTCCGCACTTAGGGGGATATTTCTCTTCATAGCCATCTGTTCTCCCTCCGACCCAGAAATGCAGTGTTCCTGGCTATCTAAGTCAAACTCCAGGAGTCCTGCAAGCAGCAAATTTTGAATGGATTACGTTTTTAATTCTTTCCCCCCCCCTCCCCCCATAATTCTAGTCAGCAAATCATACAGCAGCTAAACCTTGCAAAAAATATAATTAGGTAAAATTGTATTTCAGTGGTCAAGAAATATACAAAGCCTGGCTTACAAAATGAAATATGAAGTGTCTTGAAACATTTTACAGGCTGCCTGTAATAATTACACAAAATAATTTAAATGTAGAAGTTGAAGGGGAACACCTACTTTAATTAGGCTTTTTTTGGTTTTAATAATTTTTTTTATTTATTTGTGTTTGATCAGTATGTTTTTTTTCTCATAACCTTTTCACCACTCTATAAATTTAATAGAGATATGTTTCAAGTGCTCAGGCCATGCATACTGAATTTGTTTCTCTCCTGCCTCTTTGTATTTATATTCAGAGACAGCAGAGTTGCCTGGTGACAGTCTCTTCACTTGCACAGCAGCTGGCAAGCCCTCCTTGTCCTGGAAATATGAAAGAAACACTTAACTAATATTTCATGCTCTGACTTAAATGTGACAGTCTGGAGGTGCCAGTACCACACAGGGCACACAGGCAATCTTTCACAAGCTAAGCTTTTTCTAAAGTCTCAGAGGCAAGAAAGGAAGAAAAATAAAAAGACCTTCAATCACATCTAGCTAACATGCAGCAAAAATTAATCCTGATTAATGAATTAATCCAAAGTAGTGCATCATCTGGAGTTCAACAATACCAGCCACAAGCAGGGATTGTCTGAATCTGCCAATTTGACTCAGATTTCCAGAATGCAAATTCTCAAGTTGCACAAGATAAGACCAAAGCAACGAGAGCTTTGACAGTTTTACAAGCAACAGTCACCTCTTTAATATTTACAAGCCACGCATTTCAGACTGCTCCTGTTTGCCTACCTGCTGCCCAGGGCTGCTGCTCCTGCTGAATGTTCAAGCACATGCAGCCCAAAACAATGTCTTCAAGTTCACTTTGTACAGCAGCACAAAGAAGTTATATTTGATAATGTTAGAGTTTATAGCCAATGGAATTAATACCTAACATTGGCATATTCGGGGCCTTCATTTAAAAAAATCCTTATTCGATTAATTTTATGAGACATTTTGACACAATGTCATATTTTCTACCTTCCTGTGTCAACCAGGTAATTTTTAATTTGGTTGTTGTTTTGAAGAAAACCAGGAATAGCACCTTATTGTCATACTGCTTTTGAGCAATACTGTATTAAAAAGAACTGGTGTAAAACCACAACGTGGCAGGGCAACCAATCAACTACATTACAGAATCTAAAGGAACTGCTAATGAAAACAAACAGTATTTTCCAAAACACCTCCAGGCTTTTCACTACTAGAAAATACTTTTGAGTTTTATAAACATTTTCCAAGCTACTTTATTTTCACCATTTTTGCTTTCAGTTTTAATGATAGTTTGGCCATTTAAATTTGGTAATAACCTGTATTTTCCATGTATTAGAGAACATTTTACAACTGATTAGTTGGGTTTTTTTTAAATTTCTTTCCAAAATCCACCAACCATAACTTCAGATTACCAGATAAATACGTAGAGCACTGCAGAAATACATTCCCTGCTACATGGACCACCACACTTCAGGTTTAATCCGAACTGACTGACAAAGCTCATGGAACAAAGTGTTGTAGTCAACCGTAAGTTCTCCAAGTGCTGTACTAAGAAAGGAAAAGCAACCACCCTTTTCTTGAGCAACTGTGTAATTGCCCCAAGCACACAGAGAGCCCTTCCTGTTCCACAGGCACCGAGAGCCGATCTCTGAGCCTCCAGCCATGGAACTCCGAACGCTTACAGCCCTGACCTCACCCTCACACCCAGCACTGACACCTCAGCCTGTCTGAGAGCTGGCACCCAGCTACAGGATAAGTCACAGACTGGTCCCAGTGAGCCTTACCCAGGGCTGCAGCATCACTGAGGCCCCGTGGAAGCCTAAAGCACTACATGAGAGGAAAGTTTGGAAAAGCATCCAACACACTCCCCTGCAAAAAGTCCCTGTGGGCTCAGATGTGCTGATGACAGAGGCTGAACTTCTTGACCAACATCAAAACTTAGTGAGGGTGAGGGGAAACAGGTCCTAAAATGGCAAAATCCATCTCATGTAGCTGATGTGATAAAAGAAAACCCAAATCCCGGAGTGTTCCGGGGCTCCCAAGGACTCCTCTCTTTCGGAGTAAAGTTCACCTGGACAGCACCAGGCACCCCAGAGGACTGGGGATGCCAACAGGTGCAGGACAGCCCCTCTCCCTGCAGTGCTGCCAGCTGCCAACAAACCTCACTGTGTGCCCCACGTGACACTGCACCCACAAGGTCATCCCTGAGAAAGCAAGTGTAGAACATTTCAAGCAGTGCTGTGAGTCTGAAGAAAAATTTGTTTTATATAAGGAGAAGCTTGCTGATCTTCAGTGCAGCTAGACAGGAAATCTATCATCTCACTAAAACAATTTAAAACATTTCTGCTACTGGGGAAAATGCAAGGGTATCAAAAGGAATTTGAACCGCAAAACAGGAAAGAATGTGTTCAGATATTTGATACTTCCAAGACACATGAGAGCACATACCCAGCTATCAAAATGCCCCTGAGAGAGCAGAGAAAGCTCTCCCACAGGCAGTGAGCCCTCAGAAGCCCCTTGTCAGAATCCTGGGCAGGCTGGCGGGGTAGAACATCGCGGCAGCACTTCCCCTCCAGGATGGCCGCAGCAGGTGACACACACTCCCAGTGCCCAGCACGGGGGAGTGGGACAGGAGCAGCGCTCAGCACACCTCCCAAAGCACAGGCGAGCTCTGGGGCAGCTCCTGTCACACAGGAGCACACCTTGAGCAGTCCACGCTCCATTCTCGGTGGCTCACTCCATTGTCTAACTGGGTTTCTAAGTGCTCTGCTCCCCAGCTGCTTTGTCCAGGTCTGAATCCACACCTCTGCTGTGCTCTCACCAAAAGAACTCCAACTATCAACAGGTTGTTTCTAAAAACTCTCCTTCCTGACAAACTCTTATTTGCCCTGTACCCGAACACGCCTTTTGGAGTACAGAAATGAACAACATTTCCTCGTTGAACACCGAACACCCATCACTAACTGCAACACCACGACGCCAGCACTCCACCCTATAATCGTTCCATAGAGGCTCCACTGCCTTTTCTTAAGTGATCAAAGTAGTGACAAACTGCTCTCCATCTTCTTACACGAGCATATATGCTGAATTTTTAAACATGAAAGATTAAATTAGAAGTTACCCACACAAACACAACTCCTTTTAAAAGGGCTCAAAACACTGTATTTACATCTGCAAGTACTCACTTTATTACTACAACCTTTATAACAGAGCTTAGGTTTGCTTCAAACAAAACAGAGTTCTCAGCGATAGAGGCCCAAGAAAAAGCCCTGCATACAGTTAGTCTACAAAGAATTAACTGGATTAATTAGCAAGGGATTTGAGAAGCAGCTTGGAGCTAGAAAACCAAAACACTAAATTGTTTAAATACTTTGGCAATGGATCAAGGTTTCTAGGCAGCCCTATGTTCCATTCTCTCTTTTTTTTTTGCTCGGTGTTTTAACACATTTAACCTGACGAGGTACTTTTTCATGAGATATGAATGACACTGTCAAAATACCAAAAAAGAAGATGTGAATTAAAAAATGCCACAAGCTGTTAGCAATTCTGCCAACATGTATGAGCCCAGGCAACATTAATTAAAAATCAATAGCTTAGGACATAAATAGCTCTCATCCCTGTTATAGTATATCTCTAACATAACTCTTTATTAAAGCAAAAAAAGCAAAAAAAAAGCCAGTGTCTCTGCTATTATACTGACTGAATTGACCACAACAAAGCAAAAGGAATAAGGCAAAAACCCTGAGCCAAGAGAGCCCTATGAGAAAGGGAGGACAGGCGTATGAATGATTGGAATGCTTCAGCCCTGCACTATCATTAACACATAACTGGCTGGAAACAGCCTCGCTGCAAATACTTGGGGAACAAGTTACCAGGAACAACATTCCGTGTTTTCAGCGCTAATGTGAGTCTATATAAAGTCCCGCATGCCAAGGAAATGAGCATAACATGCACATCTTTCTGTCAGCTACAGCTTATTAATCAGTGGTTTTATTATGCACCTTGACTAAAGATTGAAAAATTCTCTGATAATTATAAAATAAAGGTGAGAAAAGGCAGGATATTGCACTCAATCTTCTTCTACTTTAGTGACACCACCTTCAAACTGAAGTTACATTAGAAGTCATCAGAGCTAAAAGATTCAAGGTACACAAGGGACAGATCGCAGCAGAAGAGCAGATCATAAAATTGTAGGCCCCTTGGAGTGGAATTCTCAGGACAGAAAGGATTGTTTTGCTAGCCACGTTTCCAGCTGCGGCTCTCACCCCTGTCCTGCAGCAGACACCGTGTGCAGGTGCAGTCCCAGCCGGCTCAGCACAGCGCCTGCTGCCGCACAGCAACCCCAGCCCTCGGGGGGCACAGAGGGCAGCCAAGGCTCCGGGAACCCAGGGGCTGGAGCAGCAGGAGCCTGAAATTACTAACAGCTCCTGTTACAGAGCACTGCAACTGCAAAGGAAACTTTTAGAGATACCAGCCTGAACTACTGAATATATATGCAGTACATGAGCTTCATCATCACATGCCAAGCAGAGCCCTGTCTGGGCACAGTCTGAGGCGAGTCAGGAGTGAGGCATGAAGGACTAACCCTTCAGCTCTGAAATGCTAACATTTCACCATGCCAGCTGCACTGGGGGTCTACCCTAGAGCTGTGCTTTGGGACACTCCTGCTTCTTCCCACTGCCTTGCCATAATCCCACCTCCCACAGATTTATTGATCAGAGCACAGCACAAGAAACCCAAGGTCCCATTCCTGGAGCACAGACACCGAGTGTCAGCAGCACAGGGGAATGGAAGACCCCACTTCTCACAAGATCTTCTGGCCTAACTTTTCATTGAGTTAAGGTCAGAAATTATGTATTTCATTCTCAACTGGTCAAATTCCATTCCAGCTACTGCCACTTTCAGTTAATCTTGTTTAAGGTGCACCAAATCCAAGGTTTTGTTGCCACATTCGATATAACACAATTCTTCATCTAGAAAGGTCATTATGCAGTCTTAATTTTTAGCAGAATTACATTAGAACACAAAAGTGGTGCTGAGTTCCCCTAAATGGAATAAATTCCACCAAGTTCCCCCAGTAATGCTTTATGTCATGCAAAAATACAAACTATCGCTTTATTGATGTTTTAATCATCTTCTCCATCGAAGGTTCAAGAAAATAAAACAATCCAGAGACTTTGCTAAATCATGTCTCCCTTCCACTTTACCATTATAAATTAAACTGAGCAGAAGATGCACCAGCAATTTGTAAACTCTTTCAAAGGACCTGATTTACATTTTTCTCCTATAAAGATGAAGATATCCCTCAATATGCTGCATTTGTGTTAAATATTAAATAAAGACACTTACACTGTATAAATGGCAGAAATGGAAGATATTTCTGATATGTTTTGGAATTACTTTTAGCAGTCCAATGCTGTTTATAATACTGGTGCAAATACTGCCACCAATAAAGAAACAAACATTAAAAAGGTGTCCTTTAAGCTTCCCTTTAAGGCATCTCCCATAATCGTATAATTTGCTCTGGACATCATTAAAATGTAAAGTTAATGAGGATTCAGCTGAAAACAGAAGAAATGTAACCTATTTTCAGGCAAAACTTCTAACACTGCAATCAGAGGGAAAACCTCTTTGATGTCTCTTTGTCTCTTCTCATTAATTTTCTTTTGGTTTAAAAAAAACACAAAGGCTGTTTAAACTAAAAAATGCATAGAAGTTTAAACATGGTAATTATAGTCGAGCTGCAATGAGGTCATTAGGTTTTTAAAACTTTGAGATAAACAAAATTGAGATGTATGACTATTTTAAAAAGATGTCAATACTCAATTTTAATTGTCCATATGACTGATACACACCGTAGTCTAAGGATTTAGTCTGGATACAGAATTGCTTCAAGATGATTTAGTGAAAGAGCCAATCCCATGGCCAGGGCAGAGCAAAGCCATCAAGAAATGCATCAAAATGCAAAGCTGTAATTGCTGTATTACTGCATGCCACTTTTAGTATTTCTGAGGGGAACAAAACAGGCTTTTTGCCACCCGTGCAAGAGAGATGGCAAATGGTGAGATTCTGCCTCTCTTTGCCTCCACAGTTCATGAGGGAATAAAATACGGAACAAGTTACATCATTCCATTTACTCCCCACCTCTGTTCTTGCTCCTGAACACTGCCAAGGTGCACACTAAGCTGTACACTTCTGGTTTAACACGGGAATTCTTTCCAGCAGAAAATATCTATAAGAGGTATTTAATTACACAGGACAGATGGAATCTGTGACATACTGTAGTAGCAGAAATTTTAGCAAATAAGATTATCCTGTACAAAAGGCCTTAAGCCACACAGGACAAACATAACCTGACCTTTAATGCTGAAGGACATTACTCACAATGAAGCAAAATAAACATATTTGTAACGTTTTTCCATTTGCCAACATCACCTGTAGATCAAATGGAATGAGATGAGATCAATGGATTAGTTTGTGGCAATTTTAAGTATGACGCTAATCCATTTGTGCCACAGGTTACAGCTCTACTAGAGGGTTCTTTAACAAATCTTTTGAGCATGTTTGATAAACTCCTCAAACTAAAGGGAGTACGTGACCCACAGGTGAGTGTCAGACAGAACTAGGTACTGCTTCAGGTGCAAGTGGAGAGCAACTGCAGATCAAACTTTCACACCTAATGCAAAGGAAAGATTTGGGGCTTGTGTTCTGGTTCGGGGTTGGGTTTTTTGGCTTTTTTATCCTTACTCTGCCATGTGTTGTAACAGTTTTCACCAGTGACCAGTTGTGTTCCACAGACACACCACATTCTGCAGCAAACACTACTTTCCAGTCAGATGGAGCTGCTTCCCATATCCTGGGACCTTCCCCTACTCACTTGTACTCTCCCAGTGTCACATTCACAAAAAAACAAAGCACGTGATTTAAACAACATTAAGCCAAATATGCAGCTTACAAATATGGAACAGGAGCCACCTGAGTCTGTTGTCTGCCCCATCCCGTGATTCTCAGCCACTGTTCTGCCTTCACATTTCCACACCTGAGTGGAGTCTGCACTCACTATTTCTGACAGGTGTTTCTCCACAGAGCAATGGGCTGGTTTTAGAACTTTTGGAACAGAAGATCTCAAGCATCTCCCAAGTATCTCACAGACATAAATGAAGAGCAATTTACTGAAGAGGTGTAACAATGTAAGAATCAATTGGTGACAAGGGAAGGCTACCACTATTTATATTCACAGCTACATAGTTTCAAAGTAAATGACTCTTCAAAGGAACGAACTCTGGGATTGAGTTAACACCTGTAAAGTGCAATGGGAGTTGGGAGTGGAATTCCTGTCACCGACACTTCAAATCCCAGCACAGATTCTAAGCACGGAAATTCTTTTGGCCACAGTGTCAAATCCAACATCCAGGGCACCCCTGGAAGTTCTTTCTCCCAGTCCTTCCCCAGGCGCCTGCACTGTCAGAGTCAGTGCCATCTGGGCCAGACCATCCTTTGTGACACAGTAAACAGGACCCTTCACTCCTGCTCCTCAGCTTTTAATTTTCCACCCAGGTTATGATGTTCCACACGGGACTTCCACACAGTCTTCTATTATTTAACTATCTTCATCAAATTAGAAACTTGTACTCTCCAACTGGCCAGTCATGGAAGAGTTCACACAAAACTCTCCAGACTACAACCCATCTCAGACAACAGGTTATCCCTATCAGCTGCCTCTTCCCACCCCTCCATCCAAGGTTATCATCCTCAGTACTGAAGTTCAACCTCCTTGGTTTCTATCACACTCTTCTGTGAAATAAGTAATATTAAAAAGTGTATCAAAATCTGTTTCCATCTAAAAAAGGCAAAAAAATCATCTTCCCAAGAGCCAATAATCTGTCAGCATCTGGAATTTTGACAAATGCTTTACCAAAACTTGCTAGTCCCAGGACCAAAATGAAAATTGTCTCTGGTAGCACAAACGGTGAGGTTTGGGATGTGTTTTCATTTGGTTTGGGGTTTTGACAACCATTGCTGAGGTAAAACAATAGTCTTGTATGAATTTTACACTTATTTGATAATAATCCAACCTCAAATCATCTCTCTCTCTCCACCTTTATTTCAATCTCAAAAAGAACCCAAAACCCCAACCAAAAAACACACCACACCAAAAAAAGCACAAAACCAAACCAACAAAAACCTAACAACGTTGCTTTTTGTTCGTGAGGAAAAACTATCACAGCAAAGAGGAGCAGGGCAGTGCTGCCTCAGGCACTGACAGGCCTCCTCTGCAATGCCAGGTTACCTTCTCTCCTTGCCAGGAACCCCCCAGAACAAAAGGAACCAGCAACAAAAATAGATTTCGTTCATCTTCTGCCCTCCCAAGCTCCCTGTGGCTGTGTGCTGCACTCAGCAGTGCTCTGTAAGGGCTCTGGAGCACTCTGCAGTGCTCGAGGAGAATTACCCACATACCCATCAGCACGACAAACGCACGCACAAATTCCAAACGCCAAGATTTCTATGGAAAACATCCACAGGGAGCATCGTCCAACTGCAGATGGTCCCTCACTTCTGGGACGGTGCCTTCAACATTGGGCAAAAAACACACCCAAAACCGCTGCTCTGAAATCTCCAGGGAGTCTGCTTTAAAGTCATCACTACTTTGTTTCTTTTTCACCTCAACGACACTGGAATTGAAAGTTCTCGCAGAAATGCCTGTATCTGGGCTAACTGCTGACTGCAGACGCACTGAGCTTCAAGCAATAGTCAACTCTCATTAACGAGATTACCTGTTGTGATTAGGTGAGGACAAACAAAAACAAAACCACCTCAGAAATTTCTGTGACTGAGAAGGAACTGAGGTTAAAATTACTCCCTTTAAATGAAGTCACACCACATCCCCAACTGACTCTATCCAAAATAGAATCTCTGCAGTTACAGCTCCTACTCCTGGAGCAGCCCGTTAACACAGAGTTAACTGCAACAAGTCCTTCACCAAATTCTTAAATGCTTCAAATGCTGAAATATAAACGCCTCACTAGTATTGGGTATTTAAATTGAGTCTCTCAAGAACTCTTTAAAAGGAACAACCACTCAAATTCATCTATAAATTCAAGGAAAAACTCCAAGTATAGCCGGTGAAGGGAAATAATTTGTTAGAATCACTAGGAAAAAGTGTCCCCAGGAAAGTTTCAGTTTAGCAGTTAATTCCAACCTGCAGTTAAAAAGGCACTAGCTGTCAGTCAGTTTTCTCACCCAACTCTATCATGAAAAGAAAAACAGACAGATCACAGGAGCTTGCCTTTGTAAACCAATTCGGGAACTTTCATGCTTCTTATTTGTTAGGTTAAAGGTTAAATTGCTGACCTCTGCCCTCCTGCTTAGCAGCCTTTCCCTTTTTCTGTAAAGCTTTATTTTGGGGCTGTATTTACATGGATTAGTCTCTTTTCACGCTAAGAAGGAATCTGTTCACAGCCAAAGCCTTAGTTCTGGTTGTACAAAAAGCAGTCACAATTATTCAGCAGCAGACAATGACCATATTGTGGATTTACAAAAAAACCACCTCAGCCATGGCAAGTTCTGTCCTTGCTGCACAAAACAATAGAAGAAAAATCTTATCAAGCATTCAAGAGAAAGCAAACAAAGCAGGCCCACTGTGAACTTGATGAAGATGTCAAGCTCCTTTAAAAAAATATAAATCAACAAAAGAGTTTAAAGTCTTGTGAGTGAGACTTTCTGTGCTGAATTTTTCTGTCTAGTTAAACAGTGCCAGCATAGCATGTTGGCTATATACATAGTATAGTGCAGATTAGTAAATACTTGTGAGATAGAAAGGACTGTAGACAGAAGCAGTTAGAGCATGAAGCAAAAAAGCCAAACCACTCTCTTCCCACAAAATAACTTACAGCAGCTGTAGAACACTCAGTTATAGCTGATATTAGCATTTGGGGGGTTTAGTAAATCCAGTATCATCAGATAAGAACATGCCTAAAAATGTGTTAGATGAAATTTATCACGGCTTGCAATATGAGAGATTCTAATACTTTTTTCATCAAGTGAGTTTCTCAAAAAAACTGAGTTCTGTATTTCATTTGTACTGTAAAAACCAAACTGTGAACTGTCTTCCAACAGAACAGCTCAAACAGTGCTCCTGCCTTACCCCAACACTGCAGTCCCAGGAAGCTCTTTGTTAAATATTCCTCCTTGTTTGGACTTAGAAGCAAAGCAATCAAATGGAAACAGAAAAACAAAGCAGCATCTTAGGAGAATTAGAATTCCCAAATCCCACCCATCTACTTAGCTTTGGTTACTTTTCCAATCCTGTTTTAGCAAGTTTGGTGTAGCAACATAACACCGTAAAGATGGGACAGGAAAACTTGGGATTCCAGCCCATGTTCAACAGAAAGCCCTTAGTTCCTTTCGTGGAACAAGACCTGAATTCTGCACTTCCTTTGTCATTCCTGAACCTTCAGCATGTTGCTTATTTCTCAGTACCGAATGAATATTGCTTTTCTCTCAATACAGACTTCAACCAACAAAATGTTTTCAACCTTAAAAAATAAATGTTGCTCTCAGAGCTGCACGGGTAAGGTTTACAAACTTTTGAATGACCAACTCTTAACTTAATCCTCCTCCAGGAACTTTGCTTCTGTTCGAGACCATCCTTCATCTACACGGGAGGCACTGCTCTGCTGCCTAACGCTGGCAGGGGAATGTTAAGATGGGCAGCAGTACTTCCTTGGCACAGGCAGAAACCTGCCAGTTCTCTCTACCTGTGAAAGTCCTGTCGGGGAAACCACAGTGACAACTGCAGAATAATCGCAGGGCCCAAGCACATGGTGACTGCTCCCAGCAGAGTTAAGGACTTCGATTAGTTTAAGTTATACATTTGTGATCTACTGGGAAGGGGGGGAGGGAGGGAAAGAGCTATTACAACCCAAGGCTAGAACATGAAAAGTAAAGAAGGAAGTACTTAAACTACTCACAGGCTTCTAGTAGGAACAAGATTAGTAGTACATGCTACTCTCAGAGCCAATTCAAATGCAAATTTCATCCTTTCACTCAAACAATGATAAACTACCTCAGAGTTAATAGTTTCCTTCTAAGATTCATCTCCCTTTTCAACTTAGTGGTATGTTTTCGAGAAAAGAAAGAAGCACATGGCGAGTCTTACAGCAAGACCCTTTAAATTCTGTCATAAAAGAAGTAGCATAAACTACATTTCCTTTCCTAATCCAGTGAACATTTGTTAAACTCTAACACACACTTTGTCCACACAGTCGCATTTAGGCTTCTAACTTAACATGGTTCTTAAAAAAATAAAACAAGAAAGAAATCCTTTAGCTGTACTAAACCATTTCAGCTTTTTCCTTGAACACACAGCAAGAATTTATGCTACACTCACAAAAAGATGAAAGATGAGGTCCTTGGAGAGAAAGGCCTTTTGGCACACTACATGGTAAAGCTACAGATTTGACATACTTTTATAATGTCTGCTTTGGCAAGAACACAAAAACCCCACACAAAAGCGTGGTACGTCCTCCCAGACAGGGGTGTAGGGGGTGTCCTACTCTTGTGAGCATTTACTTTCAAATGCTCTCACTTCAGAGACTATTTTGATCGGTTACTTTAGACTAACAAATTCTCTTTTGCTACATGAACAGTTTGACAGTCAGACTATAATTCTCCTCACAGCCCCATCTAACAAGAGAGAATCTTTGGCTGGGGTCCAGCAAGAGCCTTAAATTTGTCACATCCTATTTCTGATGAATGATCTGCAGCAGTTTTAAGATCACAAAGTGCTTTGAAAGTTAAAAGAAAAATTTCACAAGTAGTAAGCTTTCACTTTCTTTAAAAGGTATTTAAACTAAAACTGCTAGTGGATTCTTTCTACTTCTGCATCTCAAAAAATGCCAAAACAATCTTTTAGCTGAGGTTAAAAAAATTAGGAAACAGTTGCAATGCACTTGCCTACAACGTGTCAAAAGGCTAGAACTGGATTTCCAGAAGTGCTCAAGTGCTTAAGCAGTTATCATTTGTAAAAGAAACAATACAAGCTCTTTGTAATTTACTGCCTCCATTTCTGAGAAGTCTCACTATTATGAGATGCCTTGGCAAATACACAAATCAGTGTCATAAAACACTTTGATTCCTTCCTTTACAGAGAAATTACAAATATGAAATGAGATCCAGGAAAATAACAGTATGTGACACAAAGCTTCTATTTTGCTCTCAGATTATCCCCAGCATGTAAAAATTCCAACCAACGCGAGAAGACCATGCACCAAAGGCACAGACTTACTATCAAAACTTATTAGTTTTACTATTGGTCAATATTTTCCCTAGAATATTTCATTTTTAAAATAAAACCACAACTATTTTTTTTCTTTTTCTGAAAGTAAGTGTGTGGGAGTTGGTGAGAAGCACCAGGCTTGTAAGTTCCTATCCCTGACATACTTACACCTGACACACAACACGGATTTCTCGCTGGATAAATTCCATGTGCTGTCACTGCAAAACGCAGACTCTGCTCTTTCTATTCTAGTTTGCTGCTTCTCCCTTCTGCTGGGAAGGCTCCCGGCTCAGGAGCAGCACATCCCTGCACAGAGGAAGCACCAGGAGCCCTGCAGGGATGAACAGGGAGCTCCTGGACAAACCAAACACGAACAGGCAGCTTACAGAGGGGTGGGAGCAGGGAAACCACACACACGGAGTTTCAACCAGCTAAGGGGAGCTCCCAGGTTCCACAGAAACCACAATCACTAGGCAAAAAAATGGTTTTGCAACATCTTCTCTTATGGAAATACATTTTTAATAACGCATTTTCATCTTAACATTCCCAGTCACAGATGCAGCTTTCTTGCCTCACAGTTCCCAAAACAAAGACCTCCCGTTTACTTCATGTGACTCAGTGCAAAAAATCCGTAAGTTTCCAAGCAAGATCTATGAACCCAACAAAGACAAGCACAAACACAGCCTTTAGATACAACCGAACGCTGGAATTGTAAAACATATCAAAGACTTCATGTGCCAAAGACATACAATGCTGAGCAGAGATGATGACCATTTCTAAACAATCTAGAGGGGAAAGGACAGCGAGACCACAGCGAGCTGATCCAGGGATCATTTCCTCTCTCGGTTCCCACATGTCAGTGTGGTTTGGCAGAGTCCTGCCTGGATTGGAATGAAACAACCTTTGCCTTTTCAACTTCTTTGATTGCAATGAAGTGTTTCTCTTTGTGCCTCAAACAAAACATCTCCCAGATGATTCTGAAGCTTACATTTCTAGAAATCAAATCTTGGGATCACTGGATAATTCAGGTTGGGAAGGACCTCAGGAGGTGTCCAGTTCAGCCTCCTGTCAAAGGCGGGTCAGGTGTGAGGTCAGACCAGCCGGTTGAGGCTGTGAAGCAGTTGGGTCTTGAAAAGCGCCAAGGATGGAGATGCACAACCTCCCCGAGTGCCCTGGTCTGATCCTTGACTCCTCCTGGTGAACACGTTCCTGATACTCACTTAGAATGTCTTTGGATTCAGTCTCTCACTGCACCTTGTCCTGCTGCCAGGCACCACTGTGGAGAAAGCCTAGATGTTCCCTCCCAAAGAACTCCTCCCAGGTGTGGAAGCTGCTGCTCAGTTCCCTGGAGCCTCCTCCTTCCCTGGAACCAGCCCAGGACTCGTCTCCTCACAGTGAAGTGCTCCAGCTCCCCATCCTCATGGCCCCCCACGGAACTTGTTCCAGTTAATTGACGCCTTCCTCGGAGCCCAGAACAGGTTTGTTCCTTCTGCAGTCAGCTGTCCTGGTGACTAAGTGAGAACCTTCCACAGGAAGCTGTGGCACAGCTGCCCAGGGCAGTGCTGGGGTCCCCAGCCCTGGGGGGACCCAAAGGATGTGCAGACACAGGGCTTGGGGACACGGCCTTGGCACTGCTGGGTTATGGTTGGACTCAATGACCTTAAAGGTCTTTTCCAACCTCAATAGTTCTATATGACAGCAAATGGAAAATGCTGTTTTCATGCGTTTCAAAAGTTATGAACCAAATAACATTTAATGCAAGACTGTGAATTCCATGAACAGTAAAGTGACTTGAATGTACAATTGTCTGCCAGGAGTTAAGAACACCAGCCAGCACCTCCCATTTCAGCAGGATGCAAGTGAACTACGAAATAACTCAAAGCTTTAAATTCCAGCTGATATTCCACACTCACATGGCAAAACATCCTTTGCTACTTTCTCACTTTCACTCCTGCAGTCCCCTCCCCATCCCACCAGGCTGGGGGAGCGAGGGGCCACGTGGGGCTGAGCTGCCAGCTGGGGTTAGTCCCTGACAGCTACACAAGCTTTGGAATCACAACACAGAGCAAGCTGCACCATCCCACGAGCCACACAAGCCCCCACACGGGGACAGTTACAGCTTTGAAGCAATTCATTCTCCTTGAGACCAGGTCAGAAGATTGATATCAGAATTAAGAGCATTTTAAGTACAACAGCACTATCACACGGGACATGGACTTGATAAAAAGTTGTCTTAGTTAATTTGGGGATTGATTAAATGGGGAGAAATAGTTTTTCAAACTTGCCTGATAATTTGCTCCTTATACACCTTTTATACATTTTGCTTTTCTTAATAGTAGCTGCTCCTTGCTAATGTACCACACATTCCCTGACTGCAAAACAATAAAACCTGGTCCACATTCCTGGGTTTTGGGCACAGAACAGTCAGCCAAGAAGCAGAAGTAAGCTCCATGGAGGTCTCTAGGTCTGTATTCCTGGAATGGGGATTTGCCTGCGACATGGTACAGCTGTTAAGTACAGCTGACACTGCAGAGAACCAAACAATCTTCACTTGAAGCAAAATGACAAAATATTTGGGGATACACAAATCTAAGGCTTCTGAGAATAAAGGGCACTTCCTAAATATAAATAAAAAAGGTTGGGAAAAAAATCTCTTAAAAGATTACCCAGAGAGAATTAATAACTTCAAAATACATGAGTTGTAAAAACAAGTTTTAGAACTTTTTTTACTCCCCAAAAAGAATTTCTGAAGATTTTGCACCTAGAAGTACATACAACAAACTTAAAAACACAACTAAGTAAAACTCCCACAGAATCAGTTGGTTTATAGAACAAAATGTATACTAAATTCTCCAATTAAAAACCTGTAAAGTAGTTTCCGTGCTTTTTAACCCACCTTCCCACAGCAGGGAATTAATCCCTCCAGGGGGATGCAAACAAACTTCAAAGAGAAGATTATACCCAGACACTAGTACTGTACAATGTAATGTTTATGGTCAAATTTGTTCAGATTTGCTGGCACTAGAATCCAGGTCAGATGTGCAGACACAAAGAGCAGTTATTAAAAGGGCTCCTGCAGCTCCCTCACACAGTTGGGATGGCACAGAGTAGGAGGACAAGCCAGGACTGTGCTCCAGCCACAGCTCCCAGGGAGGCTCTGGCAGGACAGGACAGAGCAGCAGCTATTTGACTTTTGTGGACTGTAACACACAGGCACAGACCGGGAGGGAAGGGGCTCTCCAGGCACTGAGATAGAAGGACTCTCTCTTTTGGTTGCTGCACCAGATCTGCAGCACACATGGCATCATTTCAGAACTGACAAAGGAAATATTACTTCAGCATGTGCTGACTAATCATAATTATTTAATGCTGACATCCCTCCTCTTTGTAATGTTCTAGAGACTGAGCTAAATTCTGGGATTACGAATTTCAGCCTTTGCTCTTCCTGCTTATTTGATCAAGTTCCTCAGGTTACACAAGAGCACAATCAAAAATTCACAAATACACTTCCATGTTGGTTTCAGCAGTTATGGGACTTCTCTAGCATAAACACAGGAATACTTGTCAAAAATCATATTATAGAAAAACACTTGTATAATTATGGCAGGACAACAATGTTTGGAAAATACAGTTAACCAAATCACAAGCTGTGTCCATGTCTTATTTCTAGATAAAGTCATTTGATCAAAGAATTCTGGGAGCAGATAAAAATACTTCTGTAGACAAGTAAGAAAGAGGAAGTAAAAATAAATTCCACATGAGATGTTTTAAGAGTTTTTTTTTATTTTAACTACCCCTTTCTTACATGAGCAGCATATACCAACCTGAAAAAGCACTTACTTTTTCAACCTAATGAAGAAAGTTATTTGTATTTTAAAAGACAAAAAAAGGGCAAAACAGTCAAAGAAACCTGAAAATTGCCCCCAATCAGGGACAGAGGCAAGAATTTCTCTTTATTAGTCCTGGGTGTACAGGATTCCACAGAACCAGTGATTAGGATATCTCTAAGAGCTAGAACAGCATAATATCAAATATACTTTGTGATCTCACAATACATGGTTCTTAACAAGAGTTTCAACCAATAAATAGGTAGAATTGCAGTGCAAAACAGTACCTTTCCCAATGCAACTGATTCCTGAGTGGGTCACCTCTGCATACACCTCAAAGGTAGTTTCTGGATTTTGTCTGAAAGGAAAGGAAAGAGAACGTGGTTTAGGCGCACTTGGCATTCCACAGTCACAGAGCAGTGTGGGAACACACACGGAACAACAAGGACCAGAGAAGCCCCTGGAAGTTCCTGGGGTTCAGCCTGGGCTCTCGCAGACCTTGGTGCTGCACAGAGCAGCCCGAGGCTCCGACGGCTCAGGGTGCACAGGGGCTGACAAACTTCCAGAGGGGAAAAAGGAGCAAAGCAAAGAATCAAGCACAGGAATCAAGCACACAGAACCTTAAAGTCCACTCAGCTGTGACCAGTCTGCATTTCTCGGTAGCAAATATCACCCACGGTTCAGAACCTGCCAGACAAACCAGGCCACATCTCTGAGAGTACTTTTCAGAATGGTGCTCACACAGAGGGACAAGTCAGTTCAGTTCTTGCCCACAACAGTAAATTTTATTACATGTGGAACTTACAAAAGCAAGTTCACCTCACCTTTATTTTCAAATGACAAATTAAATCACCTTTGTGCTAAACACAGGGATTTTTTTCAGAAAAAAAAAAAAAAGGTCCTGAACACCAATCTGAAACAGTCACATTCTCCAGCATGGAACAAACAACCCAGATCCACATTTTCATTGCTGGGACCCTTGAGTTTAACTTCATGACACCTGTCTGCCCAAGAAGAAGGCAAAATAAAGCAGCTGCAGTCAAGAGGAGGCAAAGTCATTTCATGCACACACTACTGAGAAACTTAAAAGGCTGTATTTAGGATGAAGACAGTTCCCCTTCTTAATACCTGTCAAAATATTTCTATCTCTGTCAAAAAAAGGCCATGGTGGAGAATATTACAAATGCACGAGGTTTGGCCTCCTGAGACTCCAGGGCCTCAAATCCAGGAATTTGCCAGATGCAAGGAAATAGGTGCACTAGTCAAAACCAACGCCAAACTGAGCTACAAAACATAAACAAAGCTTGGGGAAAGAGACTTACTCTCTGCAAGATTTATAAATATACCACTACTAAAAGTAAAAAGTTAATGATATTACTTACAAACAAACAAACAAGCCACTTAGTGTATATTTTCAGTCCTTACTAATATAACTCCATAAGTGATGCTCAGGAATTACATTTCATAATGTAATGAGGATGCAAAGGCAGCAGGTGATTATATAAGAAAGAATATTTTGAGTTCCTGACTAACAATTTTAGCTACTCCAGAAATTTTTTATGAGATTAAAGAGAATCACACATTACACTGTAATTGTTTGGTTACTGAAATAAGGCTCTTGCAGGTCTGAACATGTGACACTTTATTCTTAGACCTTCTGGTTAAAGTCAAGAATCAAAATTGCATAATTACTGCTCCAAATTTATGGCTGCTTGGATAGTGATAATGTTGTCTCCTATGTGTTAATGCAAACTATCTAACATTAGAAAATTGCTGCGGTATAATTAACTTGTGAATTTTGTAACTCCCTTACAGCTAAGGAGGAAAATAATGACAAGACCCATAAATACCTATGCTTAGAATTCCTAACTGAATGATAATCTAAAAAATTAAACCCATCTTACCCAACATCTGAAACCAAACAGATAAACATGTCAAGGAGTTCAGCTTACTCCTCAGAGAATTTCTATTATTTTTAATCCTACTTTAACACCAAAAGGGATTAAGGAAAACATTTCTAACCATGCCACAGGCCCACTTAGTCTAACTCAAGTGGCTCTAAGCCAAACCCCACACCTATTTAAACTGACAGAAAAGCCCCCACTGCTTTCAGTAGCACAGGATCACACTCCTCAGTTTTACAGAGCACCTCTCAGGAGCAACAATGGTTCACAATTCAATCAATGGTAATTTAATTTGCCACCAGTTCCCAACTGATTTGTCTTAAGTAGCTGGGTTTTTCTTCAGAAAATTACATTCGTAGGTTATGAGAAATCCAAAGTCAGCTGTTATTGTGCAATATAAAACAAACTTGCACAATTCTCACTGTGCTACTCGAGTTGCTGCACATAATCTGCTGCAAATACTGGGGTTTAGCCACATTCCAACAATCATGGTACAGGATGAGGACGGAATGATATCCCACAGCCACAGAAATGTGTTCTTCCTTTCATACGTACTGCTGTGCAGCCTTATCACACCCTCCTTGTTTATGTCTTTATTTTTAGCACTCTGTTTCCTTAATTAAAAGTTTATGAATATTATAATATTTTTACAGCTAATGGTTAAAATAACAAACACCCTTTTAGTATTATATTAGAGCCCATGTGTTAAAGCACTGTGTCACACAGCTGGCAGGAGCACAGACTATACCAAAACTTTCAGACAAAAAGACATCACATTTTGTATTTTAATTTTCCATGACAAATGTCCATTGATTTCTATGAACAGTGAAACTGAAGTAGCTTTTCCAAGTGAGAAACTCAGTTTTAAAGGCTGCATTCAACGACCAACACCTCAGTATGAGAATGAAGCCACTGTTGGACTGTGGATATTTTATAACTTTCCAGTGGAATTAAGGAAACAAGTCACTGTGAGACTTCAGTTTGCAAATACAGCATAAACATGATCATAATATGTATATTCTGCAGTCCATTTTTATGACTATCAAACTGACCTGCAGACATCTAATGCCACCTGTGCATCGCACTGAGACCTCAAGCCTCTGCAATCCTCCACAGCAGCAGAGCCTTAAACACACACACCCAGTTTTCTTTCCTCCCCAAAATCACCCACAGACCCACAGTCACTTATCAAGTGAACACACGGATGCACTAAGAAACAAAAAGCAAAGGACACATATGTACAAAAACACATAGTACCTCATTGTATTGGGTCTGCCTGAGATGGTCAACCCACCACACTCGTTTATTTGAGAACTGGATAACTTCAGAAGGAAATGCAATACTTCTTTGTAAATAGAAATTTAGGAAGGAGCTGTATGAGGAAATCATGCTTGTGACAAATGCTACTTGTATGAATTACGTCAAATCTCTGAAGTAGAAATAACTTCAGTATCAAAGCAATCAATATGAAATTCAATTTTAAGTTGAAGTAACATAATATTTTTATTAAGGTATTTATGTACCTTTTACTATGAAAAATTTTAGTTTTTACCAAACTGTAAGAGATTTATGCAGAATAAAATCAAACCAAGTCCTGCTCCGAAGCTGTATGATAGAAGTACATATCTTACATACCTACAGCCTATTTCAATTCTGTCAGCAGCATTTTTTTCTAGAGTAATAGCATTTGTGACAGAAAGAATCATTCTACTTAAAAATTGAGGCATGAGAGGAGACTGACACTGTCTGGTAATTAGCTGTCTTGTAACAAGATTAGTTGCTCGACTCTCTCAGAAATAAAACTATTAGCAGAAATCCGTAATGGCTAATTCAATTCAGAAATTGCAACTGAAGCCTTGATTAATTTCCATATATTTAACTTCTTCTGCCTGGTATTCCCTAGGTAGGTACTGTTCCATCTTAGTATGTGGCAAACTTTCTGTTAAATATCTGAAAGCTTTCCCACATGTACGTGGGTACCTCTTGTGCCATCAGGGAGATACAACCAGCTCTGGAAAGGAACGTGCCCAGCGCTGTCACAGGGCAATTCTGCTGAACAGATTGCTATTGATATGTTACTTAAAATAAATAAAGAAAGGCTCCTTTCTGTCCTGGAAGGTGCAGTACAAAGGCTCTGGAGCAGTGATACAGCAGGTTAATGAGGCTGCTATCCTATTCCCTGTATCCTGTATCCTCCCTCCCTGGCTGGCACGTTCCTGTGACACGCTCCTACACGGGTGAACCCGGCTCTGTAACCCAACACTCACTGTACCTGGTTTCTCGCCTACAGCTATACAGAAGCCAAGAGCTCACAGGACCACTGGCAATTCCTTGATTTCTTTCACTTCAGTCTGATGCAGCCACTGATACTCTTCTCTAAGCAATCTCTCACTCAAATGACTCACTATTATGTACCCATCAGAAATCTCACCGACAGATACGCCCGGGTTTCCTGCAGAGTCTCCCACAGTGTGTGCACGGGTCCTGTGCCAAGGAGTTTAATAACCCTCACAGTTACCAATCTACTGCAACAAGCAAGAGATCTGAGCACTGGTTTTTACTGGGGCTCCAGCACATGTTGGTGACACCCCTAAGGGAGATGTCCCTCAGCACACCCAATTATCAGACAGTTTTCTCATTCACACTCCCAACATGCCCTAATAAAGGAGCTACTTACCAACTTTAAAATCTTTGCTGGATTAAAGATCCAGCTCAGAAAAGCAAACCAAAAAAGCCTCTTACTCAGACAGGCTCTCTCATTCTTAATACACTTCAAGATCGGTTTGAAGTTTTTCCTTACTCTAGCTGGGCACAAGTCTTCTGTCCAAAATGGAAAAAAGCAATTTAAGTGTAGCTCAAAGCAAAGTTGCTTAATCACTCCATGGACAAAATGCTTTCTCTAAAAGTCCAAGAAGAATGAAAAGCAATGTTTATCTGGGGTTATCACCTGTGTTTTCCTGGAAACTTCAAAATACATGGGTTTTATCTGCAATCTTGAAAGACAAGTTCACACTGAAGGAATTTGCACAGAAAAAGTCCTAAAGTGCACTGGTTGCACTAAATATTTCTAACAGCTACACCTCCTCCCTGACACCAGTTTCTGGTTGGACCATCTCCCCTGCCTGATCACATTCTCATTTAGCGAAGTCCACTCAAAGGCACTGAAGTCCAACCAGCAATCACAAACCCCAAGATGTAAACACAGCTTATGGATTCAGTATGCACACAAAACCCCTCTGCGTTTAAAGTATCAGCCTTTGAATAGATTTAAGATAAGGTCATCCTAAGAAGTCATTTTGAATCAGGAACTTGAAGTGATTCAAGCAAGGGTGACCACTGCAAGACCTGAAGGCACGGGTTAGAGATACAGCCTGCTCTGCCGCCAGAAATACCAGCAGTCTCAGATTCTACCTGTATTTGTCTGTAAGAGCTTCACTAGTTTCTCACGCTTTGATTTCTTTGTAGCAACAGTTGAGAACACATATGCCAAAAAAGTGCAAAACTAATGCCTACAGTACGCCCAAGGAAGGAAAGCTTTCTGGAACCAACCAATTGCCTCAGTGCCATCATTATAAACACTCATTATCCACTTACACGTTCCTAAAACACCTGGCTAGACAGACACACATGTATGTCCATCCAGCCTGTGGGCTTGGGAACACAAAGATGTGTCATCACAGAAACTACGTCCCCTCTAATCTTGTATTCCAGTTAAACAAAAGAAGAGAAAAGTTAAAGCTCTGTGTAATCTTGAAGATCACTGTGTTCAAGAACGAAGAACAACTGCTCAACAGCACCTGCTGAAACTGCTGAATAAACCAGAACCTAACTGGGTCTGTCCCCTCTATCATCCTTTCACACACAGAGACGCCAGCACTCCCTGCTCGGTGATGGCTTCATTACACCTTCGCCTGTCTCGGAGGAACTGAATTTTCCCGGAGTGGCATATGAACGACCCGAGACCTTTAACGTGACAATACCAAACATACCAACAGGGCTTACCAATAAATCAACAACCAGTTTCTTGAAAACTAAAAAACCATTGAGAGCATGGATCTGCAGGCCCAACACATCCATCGCTCGCACCACTCTTCTCCCTCCCCCAAGCCCCTTTGCTGATGCAGTCCGAAGGTCTCCCGGGCAGACCGTGGTCCTTCCCCGAGCGCACTCTGACCTGGCCAAAGAGCTCTGCGCTCCCTGGACCGCTCCACGCCCCCGGACAGGCGTCGCCGGTGCTGGCCGTGGAGATGTTCCCAGCGCAGCACCCGCGCCCTGCCCAGGCCCGCAGCGATAACGCCGCGCTGCGCTCCCGCCCGGCCCCGAGGCCGGCGGNGGCGGCGGTGGCGGGGGTGGGTGTGAGGCTGGGCCGGCTCTCGCCCCTCCCGGGGCAGGGCCGGGGGTCCCGCCGGGGTCGGGCTCTGACGGCCCGCGCGGCCCGTCCCGGGGGCCCGCGGGCGGGGAGCGCTCTGCCCCTTCCCTGTCCCCCTCCTCGCCCTGCCCGGGGCCCGCGGGGTCCCGCTCGCGCGGCCTCTCCCGGAGCGCAGGGAGAGTCAAACCCCTTCTCGCTCTGCCGGGGGCCCGGAGCGGGGCCGCGGAGCCGCGGGGGGCACTCACTTGATCCTGGATCCCATGGTCTCCGGGGGGCCGCATAGACCCGTGCGGAGCGAGGCAGGGGCGGGGGCCGAGGGCCGCGCTCTGTCCGCCGCTCGCCCCTCACTCCATCCCGGCCCGCGCCGCGGCGCCCCGGCCGAGTCACGGCGCGGGGGCTGCCGGGAGCTGTAGTGCGGCTGAGGGAGCGTCCGCGCCGGGCGGCGGGAACAGGGCGGCGGGCAGCAGCTGGTGCACGGCGAGGTCCGCCTGAACGGGAGGAAGAGCTTCTTCCCTGTTGCGAGTTACCGCGCAGCTGAAACGGATTGCCCAGAGCGGGTGCGGAGTCTGCCTCGCTGGGGATATTCCAGAACCGTCTGGACACAGTCCTGTGCCACGTGCGCCGGCACGGCCCTGTCGGACCTGGGAGGTGGGACCAGAGGAGCCGCTGTGTGCCCTTCCCACCCGACCCATCCAGCGGCTCTGTGAGCGGGAGCGCCGTGGGTCGGCGATGGCCGCGCTGGGCACTCCCGCCCTACCCGGCCGCGCTCCCCTCAGGGGATCCCAGGCGGGAGCCCGCGGACGGACGGGCCCGCTCCCCTCAGGGACACTTCGGCGCGAAGGGCCGCGCTCCCCTCAGGGACATTTAGGCGGGACGGGCCCGCTCCCCTCAGGGACACTTCGGCGCGAAGGGCCGCGCTCCCCTCAGGGACATTTAGGCGGGACGGGCCCGCTCCCCTCAGGGACGCTTCGGCGGGAACCCCGATCACCTCAGCGAGGTTTAGGCGGCACGGGCCCGCTCCCCTCAGAGCTCCTCAGCGGCTGAAGGGCGGCCCGGGGTTGACCCGGGGCTGGGCAGGACTCACCTCCCTGCCCGCCAGCGGGACCGAGTCGTGAGAGACCGAGGGATAGGGCCAAACCACCCCGCCGGCGCACCCCGAGCCCGGGATATCGCCTGCCATCCCGGCAAGATGGGGAGCGGGGCTGCCCGTCTGGAAAGCCCTGTGCTGAGGGAGCCGTCCCCGCGGGCACAGCCCAGCGCGGCCCCGGGCAGGAACAGGGTGCGGTGCCCAGGGACTGCAGGAGCCAGAGGAGGAAGGCAGAAACAGGAGCGGTGAGCGCTGCCCTGGCAGGGCTGCAGCACAACATTGTGCACTGCTGGGCATAGAGACCAGGAAACACCTAGAAAGGATCACCAGCCCAAGCAAGGTCGTAAAGGGGACTGGACACTACTCAGAAAGTGCAGGAGAGATGGAATGCAGCCTGCTGGAAACACAGCTCGCGTTGACTCAAAAACTGCAGACAGACAGCTTTTGAAACGTGCCGTGGTGGAATTGGCCAACAAGAACAGACAGGTACCCAACAGTTTTATTAAATATGTTTTCAGAGAGGATTGGAGAATTTCTAACATAAGTTAGAAATTTTTAACTTTTTAGAGTTGGGGATGATCTGCAGTGAGGCATGAAAGACTTGGAAATTTGGCTCAAGAAGGCCTCTAAACTGCGAATAATTGTGGAAGCCAAGTTCTTGGCTGAGGAGTCTGGTCAGCTAGAAAGATAGGAGAGAGAGAGGATATCCCATTTGAGATACTTTCATATCCCATTTGCTCCCCAGAGAGGCTGGGTAGGAGAAATCATACCACCCTCGTTCAAGTAATAAATATAAAACGTGTTAAACATTTATGCACAAAGTCCTGGAGGATTTGTTCACAGTTACAGTAAGTCGAAGAGATGTTTGGGCAGATGAGGAGGAGTGTTTCTAGCACTCATTTGAGTACTTGGGCTGAGGCGCTTCCACCCACAGGCTCTGCGGCAGGAGCTGGGTGTAAGGTCAGCCCTCAGCGTTCAGTGCTGCCGGGAGCTGTGGGGTGGATGTACCTGGGCCAGTCCTGGATTACTGTTTGATCTGTGCTGATGTTCCCTGTCTCACACAGAAACACCCTACCCACGTTAAAGTAGCTTTGTAGCCGAAATGACTGTGTTCAGACCACGAGTATTCTAGCTCTAAACAAATCAGTGCACTAGGGTTATACCTGTAGTGGTCAAATGAAGGTGAGTTTATAAAAATATCGTTAAAATTGGTTACAAAAGCAAAAAAAAACCCCATGGTCAGTAACGAGGAAAAAAATAAGGAAACTGGTAAATACAATGCTGATGCAACGTGAAATGACAATGTGGAAAAAACCCAACATTTTGGGAGTGGTTAAGAGAATTTCTTAAATTTCATCACCCTTTTTTTAACAGGGATCGACATTAAATTTGAGAGGTAGACCTACAGACTCACAGTCTTAGTTTTGCTCTGTTCTGTTTAGTGTGCATTTTAAGGATCTGGTAGATTTATTAATATGAACAGATATAATGAATGTTTAATGAGGATGATGTAGTGTGCAAGAGTAGTAGACTGGTTTATATTTGATGGTTTTTAGACTGGACATGCTAAGAAATGACATGCTGGGTGATTCAAATGAGCAATTCAAATCCTCTCACAGAGGATGGTTAACAAATATGCATTTGCCCCAGCGTGTGGGAAAAACAGGGTATAGAAATTGGATTTTGAGAACTGGACTGGATAGCCGAGGTGGTGGATGAACTGATAGTGGCTGATAACTAACAAATGCCAGGAAAAATGGCTGCAAAATTAGTGTTTGGTAACTTCATTGAAATATGTCTCGGTGAAATATCTATTTTGTAGGCGCCTGATCCTGGATCTTGTGCAGGTGTATGCCTGAACTTCTGAGCAGGAAAATGTTGCAGGCACATAAGTTATGTGATAAGCATGAAATAATCAGTCTGAAAATAATATGATTCTGTGTTTCAAGAAGAGGATGACCTACCTCAAGTTCACAGTTAAGAAAGAGGAGCTTGATTAACAAAAATAAATGGGAATGTGTATGGAAATTATAAGGTTCTGTCCTGGCTTCAGAAGGCACACTAATGGGTCTGGCAACATGAGCACTGCAAATTTATTTTGTGGAAACTCCAGTTTAAAAGAGTGCCTAATAAAACAGGTGTGAGCTTGTAAATCTGGTAATGCAAAGTCAGAGGAAACCAGAAAGGTGACGAGAGGATAAGTGTCCAGAATTTCTTCTAGTTAAAGGATAAAGCAGACTCTCAATATGGAATCTGTACGGTGCACTCCACTTTATTTTGTATCTATGAAACAAGCAAAGTCAGGTATATTCCAGAATTCAGAACACAGAACATGGCTTGTACTCTCCAAATGTCAGTAATAAAATAGGAGGATTCATTCAAAATTTCAACTAAATAGATGCGGAATATTTAAATATTCATTCAAATTCTGAAAACTGTATTTTCTGTGCAAAAGACAGTGGGAAAACAAAAATGTTAAACATGATGTAGGTGTTCATGTTCAAGGGAGTTTTTCTCTCTATCTGCCTAATTTGTGCTCCAAGCCATGGAGTGGGGTTTTTTCCCTGCTTTACCTGGTGCACTTATGTAAACAAGCAGCTCATTGGGTCCCCCAGGTCCCATTTTCTGCCCCTGTGCTGCTGGTGCCCCTGTGTACGGGTGCCTGGTGGTCGGTGCCATTGTGTCCCCGTGACAGGGCCGTGGGGACAGCCAAGCCCCTGAGGACGGCCGAGGGTTGCAGCAGTGCCCGCTGGCCTGGCCTGGGCTGCACCGGCTCAGAATAGATGAGCTGATTAACTCTGAGGCACCCTCCCAGAAGAGATGAAGCATTAATAGCAAACAAAAGGGAAGCAGAAGGGAAACTTCAGCCAGAAGAAAATAATCCAGGAATTAAAAGCTTGGTGAAAGCCTTAGGATGCTTCCAGATTGACCTGAAAGTCTTAATTCAACACCACAGAAATAGAGGTCTGATACTGTGCACTTCAGGGAGGATTTGGTGAGTGTGGCTGAGCCTTATTTTGATATGTAGCACACCCACAGCAGCCAATCTACATGGGAACACAGTTACTATTTCCTCTCCTGGTGACAACCCTTCTGGAGCATCCTGCAACCTGAGTGTACTGGGGAAATTCTCCCTGCTGCAGCTCAACCAATGGGAATGGCAAGGGAAAAATGCTGACTTTAGAGATCAATAGTAAAGCTTCATCTAAAAGGTTATGCCTTGAAAGAGAATATCCTGCTACCTGCCTGATATTGATTATAATGTTCATGTGCGTTTTTCCTAATTTCTCAGTGGGTGAATGTTAGGAAAATCTCTACCAATGTTTATAAACTGACAGAAAGCTTATTAAAGATATTTCTTAGATGTGAAGGAGAAGTTATTCCATCAGCCTCAAGTCTGTAACTCTTGTGGTTATCAAACAATAAGCCTCATGAGTTATGGATCAGGTCATTGCAAACAGCCTCCAGAAGTGTTCACATATGTTGCTTTAGAGAAAAGCCTGTTCTTAATGCTCCCAAACTGGGATTCATCAGCATTGTTAGGATAGCTGGTTACCCTCAGAGACATTTATTTATGCCCTGAAGCAAGAGAGGTGTTTAAATCAGCCTATGTACCTACTTTTGTGGGTGGAAATGGGATTTTCCATCACAAGTTAAGAAACAATAATCTGTAGTTGCACAGAGTGAAACTGATCTATGGAAAATACAGAAGACAATAGAAAAACTGATCAAAAAAAAGAAGAAAGAAAAAAAAATCCAGTTATAAGAACATAACCAAAGAGTTAAATCAAAAGCATTCTGTCTCCAAAACTGGAGACTGGCAGATGCTTAAGGAAGAGTGTAAGAATGTGGATGCATGTAGAATTCTCTCCCAGCCTCCAATAAATTAATGTATTTTGAGTAGTAGCTTTTGGAGGACCAAGCACTGGTCTCCACTTGGATATCAAGCTGAGCCACTGACCACAATTCCATGTTGGCTGTCACCAAGCGCCTCCCTGGTTTTGGTGTGCCTTGTCAGAGTTTCCAGAAGTATATGCTCCATGATCTTGCCCAGCACAGAGGTGAGACTGATCATCCTGTCTTCCCATCAGGGGGAACTTTGCTAGATTGCCATAACTCCTGAAATACGGTGAATAGTGGCTTAGCAATGTTATCCACTGGTTCCCTCAGGATCTGTGGGTGCATCTGATCAGTTCCCACAGACTTGTGCACCTTCAGGCTCCTCAGATGATCTCAGACCTGATCTTGTCCCACAGCAGGTGGTTTTTCACCCTCGCAGTCCCTTTGCCTTCTGCCAGGCGTGCGCAGTGGCCGGAGCTCGTGGTGGTGCAGATCGAGGCAAAAGAGCCATTGCTTCCCTCAGACTCCTCCATGTCCTGAGCAGCCAGGTCCCCCGTCTCCTGCCTGAGAGGACCCACATTTTCCCCACTCTTCCTTTTAGTGATGTACCTATAGAAGCTTTTCTTGTTGCCCTTGATGTCTCTGGTCAGATTTAATTCCCTCAGGGCTTTAGCTTTCCTACCCTGATCCCTGGCTTTTCAGACAATTTCTCTGCATTCCTCTCAGGCTACCTGTCCTTGCTTTCAGCCTCTGTAGGCTTCCTTTAAAAAGCTAAGTAAGCAGTAAAATACCTTCCCTTTCAAGTGTTTGAAGTACCATACACTGAATGACCTTTTCATTTTCCATTCACAAAGAAATAAGAAATAACTATTCTTATTTCTGATACCTGTGATTATACCAATAGCTATAACTCAGGCCCATGAAATCCTTTAATATAATGAGCCATGCTGGAGAGTCATTCCCCTAAAGAAAAGGGCCCTGGATGATTGACCTGAAATGACCTCTTCATTTTTTAGTGAAAGGAGATCTAAATATGGCAAACATTTCCCTTTGCTACTGTCTCTCAAGAGATGACATCTTCCCCATCAGAATATCTTGTGATTAACAAGAATTGGTTATTTAATGTTATGGGGAAACCAGCAAAATGGCCATGACAACTGCTCGTTCTTTGTCTTTAACTGTGCAGTGATTTTTCTGTCAGAATTTTTTTCTTCTTTACTTATTTCCATTGTTTGCGGAAGAGAGAAGTAGCCAATTCAGCATCAAGGAGTCAGTGCTTATGGAAGTGGTATGGTAAAAGAGGGGGCACCCTTTGCTGGTTGTTACACATTTGGTGCCTGCAGGTACAATTTTCATACTGTCTCCTGCCAGCATCTTCCCCATAATCACTTTTATTCTCAACTGCTCTTTCTGTTCGCCTGTATCATGCAATATTTTACCATTTCAGAAACTCTTGCTGTTATGTCTTCAGCTTTTACCTTTACCTTTGCCTCAGAGCACTCTCCAGCCAAGAACAGCAGTTTTTGTCTTGAAGACCAGTATTTCAGTATTGCCTTCAGCATGGCAACTTCAAATTTTCTTCATAAAGAGACAATTACCTACCAAAGTAAAATTAAATTGGAACTGTACATGGTAATGATTTTTCTAAGCGTATTTTAAAATTGAAGATGTTTTCTTTAACCATACTTTATCTGACATTTTCAAAATTTACACTCTAAGTTTTGAAGATTTCTGTAGGTTGTCAAGTTCTTTTCTTACAGACAATTACTATAATATATCTGAAAATGTTTCTTACACTCTGTTTTAGCAGAAATGCATCCCTATTTCTAGTGATGCACATTTGTCTTATATAGTTTGCATGTCTCCAAGTATCAATGTCCATCACTATTCAACTGAGACTGCTGGAAAAGAACAGGTTTTTATGAAGAAGTGATTCTCATCCATACACAAAAACATAAATATGAATATTGGTAGCAACTAGTGAGGGCTACTACATGTCCTTGGAAACAATCCATGACTGGCTGCAAAGGAACCCTATTTTGGTACATTTTTTCTGTACATCATGTATCACATGCAGGTCAAACCTTCCATGTGCCATATTCTTTACAGGTCAACTTCGATTTGCTGAAGATGGTGCAAATCTAAGTTTAAAGTCAGAAGCCCTGTGTAGAGCTTTCTGTATGAACTGCAGAACTGAGAGACTAAACCCCCAAAGCACCTCAAACTGGACCAGGAACAACCCTTGTGTGTTATCCCGGGTACCAGGAGGGGGACTAAAGAAAGAACCCGGGGAAGGAGGTAAGGAAAGCTAGAGGGGAGCACTCCCATCTTCTGGAAGGCAAGAAATGCCTGTCTTCCCAAGGCACAGCAAAGGTTCTGCAGCACTGGTCCTGACTGGTTTTAATGCAGTTCTAACTAGATAGAATTGGCTTTGCAGATTTATCCTCCTCTTCCTGCAGTCTGCCAGAGTTAACAGAACTCCCATGTTTGTGCTACCTGATTATGTCTCACACATACCTCATTCTCCAAATTTTCCCTCAAGCAGCTCTCAATTAACACTAGGTAGGTAATACCAGCAGGTTACCCACCCAGTGATTTGCTTTCCTCTGTGGTTTATGTGCCCCCTTTGCATCCAGCAAAAATCCTCTGGCTGTGGCTTGCCCGAATGGCACAGCCTTCCCAGCACAAACACACTGCCTGGCTGGTTCTTGCTCTGAAGCTGTTGAAGTCACTATTTCATCTGCCAATAATAAAGAAGCACCTGACCTAAGTTCCTCGTCTCTGTTCACCTTGCTGTGATGGCAGAGTGCTGACTGTACCATTATTGCTCTATAAAGCAGAGTCAGATTTGTGAGGCAAAATCTGTGATGGTGTGATTCCAGCCAGACAAAAAAAAAGCCCAGTATGAAAATAGTTATTCATATCTGCGATAGCCTTTGTCACAGAAAAGATAACCCTCCTGAGCTGAAAGGAATAAGATCACTGATGTAAATCAGACTGCTACATTCAAGTCCCTCTAAGTTACTAATGAGCCTGGAAGAACAAGGATACTTAGAAGAAATCCAGAACAGCAAGACGTAAGTTGTTGGAGCAGAGGGAAGTACTTACTTCAGATGGCACTAAACTCTTGTACAGCAGAGTGCCTGGCTTAAGCTGGTGAACTCAGAGAGCATGAAAGGAAGGGAAGGAAAAAGAAAGAGATGACAAAAGAAGTAAGAAAGGAAGGTGTGAACAAACGAATGAATGAACAAAAGAACAAGGAATGTATAAAACACGGCCTTTCTAACTTGGTAATGTTTATTGTTTGAAACATTATTTTATATTTTGTTACAATCTTTCAAAAAATAAAAATAATAAAATCTTGTGTGAAATGTTGGTGTAAGCTGTGTTATTTTCTCTGGGTTTTCCTTGTCTCACAGAGTTGATGGAATCCAAATTTCAGGTTTGTCCTTCTTGAGTTTTCAGTAGCAACAACAACAACTTTTTTATATAAAATTAAAGCGTGTTTTGAGCCAGGCTTCAAATATAATCACTACAATCACCAGAAATCAAAATACCACTAGCAGTGTCAGCTTCACTGCCCTTCTAAGGGGGAATCTGCTTATCCTTTCTGCCATAGCATGGAGGAACATGATAACTATTGATGGCCCACTACTCATTAAGCTGTCATCAGACAACATGTTGTCATAAGCTACTATTTTTAAATTGTTATAAAGGAAACATCAAATAGCACTTCTGTGATGTAAGGTGGTTGTTTTAACAGTGAGAAAGTATGTGTTGATATCAAAATTGATCTACAGAATGCTAAAATCAAGATTTAATTCATATGGCTATGTGGAAAACTGATCAAATATGCAAATTATTACAATCTTCAACAGCATAACAGTAATTAAATAGTAGAAGCCTGAGTCTTATGCAATTTATACTCATTTTATAGGAGTGTAATTCCATATGATTGCTGAAGCATGACGTTCCAACTTACCTTTCTGGCAAGAGCTAGTTGTGGGCAGCCAGAAGCTGTTCTGAGCATACATACAGAAAATGGAGCTGATGGCCACCAATTCCTGTCACTGATTTCCCAGCACTGATGTTCAGGAGGCATCAGCAATGCTGCCCTGATTGATGCAAGGGTGAGTAAGTTCCAGATTTGTCACTCTCGTTTGTGCTCCCCTTTTGTCCCCGAAGTTCAGATAAGATGTGCCTCCTACCAGGACATGGTGGGGGAAGAGCCCTGCTCATTTTATTGAGAATTCAGGGCTTCCTGACCAGCTTGGGGATTGTCTGTTTATTGTCATTTATTAGTGTCTGCTGTTTACTTAACTTTTTAAAACATGTAGCAATATTCCTGACAGACTGCAGGTTCGCAGTACAGGAGAGCTTTCTTCTGGAACCATAGGTATTGTTTCAGAAAAATAAGATTGCTGCTTTATTTTTAGATGTTACTTTAATTAGGTCTTTGATGCTAATGATTCCATTCCATATTGGAGGGTAAAAAACCCCCAAACCAAACAAAGTGCACTTCCTTAAACATTGTCACTCATTTTATACTTCGCAAAAAGCCAATTTTATTTATGTGATTACTGCAACTGTACGAGATCAAGATATAATGAGGTGATATCATGGACTAGGAAATGCCAACCTATTCTGAATTCAGTGGAGACACTTTTAGTAGTAAACTGCAGCAGGCAGGATTGCAAGCCAGCAAACACATTTCCTTTCTCTAACATGGGGGGAAGGTCCTGCTGGAAATGCTCTTTTGAATCTGGTTCTGACACTTTTGTGGTATAATTTAAAATTATAAGGTGGGGATTCCAGAGTGCTCCTGTCCTGCTGCCTCTAAATGGAGCCGTCGTTAAAGAGTTTGATTTGTTCTAGTCCTACAGTTAATGAAGAGTGGGTGGCATTTCACCAGGGTTAATGCTCTTGGTCCTTGCTATTAATTCCCCTGTAAGCACTTGCCTTTTCCTGGGCTTTCCAGTTAGTTCTGCAAGGATGTTAAAAATGTTTTGATGCATATGTTAGTTGTTTTAATCGCAGAGCTATAAAGAACTAAGTCAAGAAAAGCCTCTCAAGTAATGCACAGGAGTTAGTTTATAAAGTAAGTAAAGTTGAACCACTAAGTAATAGTGACCACAATATAATTAACTTCAACATCCTCAGGGGAGAGATTGTACAAAAAATGAGGAAGCTAGTTAAAAAGGCCCTAAAGTCAGAAGTGAGGAAATTAAAATCCTTAGACTCAGCATGGAGGCTACTTGAGCAACCATAACAGTGTAACAGAAGGCAGCATAATCCCAAACAAAAAAAGGAAGCTGACAAGCAAAAATGAGCCATAGGGCCACGGGAAGGTTCAACAAGTTTATATAGTCAAAAATGTATTTTCCTGAAGGTAGAATTTTAACTTGTGAAGTCAAGGGGGATAAGATACAGTGGCTAAGATACACAGTGGAGATTAGAAGGATGACAGAGGATTTGAGGAGCAGATAGCCTGACATGAAAACAAGATTTTCTCAAGTATTAAGAAGCAGCAAGCCTGCAAGAGATTTTATAAGTCCAGTGGGCTATTTGGTAGGAAAGTAAGAAAGCTAATGAGAATACAGAGGCACTGAAATGAAGGTAAATGACTTGTTTGCATTAGCATTTCCACATAGAGTTTAGGGGAAAATAGATGCACCAAATTTCCTCCTGTTATATAATATGGAGGAGGTTTTGCCAAACACAGGAATTAAAAGGTGTACTGGAACAAATTCATAAATTAAATAAAAATAGGCTCCTAGGACTGGAAAGTAAATAAATAAATTCTAAGGGTATTTCAGAAGAAATTTCTGAACTACCACCAAGAATAGACAATCTGATTAAAATCAGTACCTATAGTAAAGTAGAGAGCATTTATCCTCTAAAAGGCATGAGGGGTAGTTCTGGAAATGTCAGCACGTATACATCCATACACATAAACAATAAAAAACAGTTCTTACAATTGCCCATCCCCTAGCTTAGGATGATGTGATCAGAGTCAAGAGACCCCTCCTGAAAGAACCTGCTCTCCAGCCCCCCAGGACAATGACTTCCAACATACCTCAAAGATAATTAAATGTTTTAAAATGCACTTGTTTCCAGCTAAAAATGGCCTTAGAGTAAGCAAGTAGAACAAACAATGAACTAAAGGCACGTGTATAATGTGGAGTGTGGAGTGGGTCTGGCCTGAGCTGAGGTGTGCACTGGGACAGACCCAGTGCTCTCTGACCTGTCTTTGTGTTATGGGTGAGAACTCACCTCCCCCAGGGCCAGGACTCTGCCCCCAGACCCTGGGACATTCATCCCGCTCTGAAGTGCCTTTTGCTCTCCACAGGACTGGGAGCTTAGATGACTTGGATATATACAGCTATAGGATACTAACTACCACTAACTACTACAAGTGTGAGAAGGAATGAACCACGTCCCACTACCTGGAGCTGAGAAGGGTTTCCCCTGGAGAACGTCCTGGGGATTCTGCTGGGACTCACCATTTCTGGGGACAGGCTGCAGGGCTAGGTGGGCTCCTGACAGAGTGTGGCATTTAATGTTCCCCTGGGTTGCTGCAGAAGACACTGCTTTTCACAGTTAGATTGCAGTTTAGACGTTAGATAATGCTGTCCTTCTAGAGTGAAATGTTTATAGAACCAGCAAAGTAGCTGGCAAAGCTCTGTGGTTTATAAAGTGAACCTGTTAGAGACTGATGTTTTTGCATCGGTGGTGATCTATAAGATAGCCAAAAACTGTTGGAAAGAAACCTAAGGATGGTATAAGGTGACTAGCAAAGACATGAATTTTCCCACCTTGTGTTCTCCATTGCATACTTTGTCATAGGCCACAAAGCTCCTGAAGAACTTTAGGATCTTTGGATTTTGTCTGAGGGGAGGACCATCTGTTTTGCAGTGTCGAAACTTGACATTGCTAGCTTAAATTTTAATTCTTTGTGTGAAGTGAAATCAGACTGGATATTTACCTCTGTTACAGGAAATTTTAGTAACTTATGAATCATGTTAGAAAGTGGAAGTGGAAAGACCAGTAGTAAATCCAGTAGTTTATTGAAATAAAGCATAGCAAATTCTGAAAAACATTTGGGGAAAGGGAACGTGCAGTGTTCCTTAGGAAAGCACACGTTGCTCAAGTTTATGTAATTACTGTTCCATAACTGAGAGGTCCCGGCACTCAAATTAATTCTACTCCTTTGTCAGGACTCTAATCTGTTACACTGTTACACTCAACATTACATTCTGACACAGCTGACTCTGTTTCGGAGGAGTCTCCCTCGTACTTCCCCTGCTCCCTGTGCCAGGGGTGGTGGGGTGTGCTGCTCTGGGCAGTCCCTGCCTGGCTCCGGCCTGGTGCTGCACAGGGGCAGAACCCAGGGCCGTGTGTCCGCCTGGGGCAGGGGTCACAAACCCAGAACTGGCTTTGGTACCTACACACAGCCCATCGCTCCGATGGTGAATACCTGCGTTAGTCTGATCCGTGCACAGCCCAGACCTCTCTGGTAAAGCTGAGGGCTACTGTTCCAATTGCATCTGCCTTTACATTTCCTCATTCAGAACTGTTGACTCAATTCTAGATTTCGACATCTTGTCCTCTTGATTTCCCTGACCCTGTCTTTTCATGGTTCCTCGGTTGCATCTCTAATAATATCTTCATTTATCCTCCATCCTGACATCACATCTCCAACTCTCTGAAGGTATTTAGCAGAGTTATATTTTTGCTGCCTTCTCCCTCTTCCAATCCAATCTTATTTTAGTGTAATCTCGTAGTCAAACACAGATTCACTATCATCCCTGTGTTGCCAACTGTCAGATCCACTTATTTATTCCAAACCTGTCTTCTATTTGAACTGAAATCTCACTTTGTCTTCTTGAAATGTCTTCGTAGATACCTCACCATCATCTGCTGTTCAGAATGGGACTAAAGACAGTTCCTTCCATCTTTCCTGCTCTGCAGGCTCTCTCTGTTCATTCCTCAATCACTGTGTACATACTGCACGTCATTCAGGTTCCTCACCACGGATGGTCAGTGCTTCTGGTTTGAAAATGTGTTTTACTTGAAGAAAACAAAACAAAACAAAACAAAAAACGAAAGATGACAACAAAGGATGGTTAAACTATGGAGCAAGCAGAAGGTAATAAATACACTGAGAAGCCTGAATATTGCAGCATCCTGGCCACAGAAAAGGTGCAGCACAGGTGAAGGAAGAGAAACCTTCCCCTGCACCAGGACCCCCAGGCAGCACAGGGACTTCACTTGCCAGGGCCTTTCAGTCCTGAGCTCCCCTGCAAAGCTCCCGACATGGGGTCCAATTAGTGCCGCTTGTGCTGGGGAAGAGTTTTGAGAGACCTGCTGAAAGCCACTGGAATAAGATTCCCAGATTAACTCTGCACAGGCCACTCCACAGCTCCAGAGCCCTCAATCATTTCCATTCAAGGCAGATTTTCACTGCAGTTAGTAGGAGTTTGTGACTAATGAAGGATCAGGTCCATCCTTTGGGTAATTTTTTATCATTACCTGGTTCCTATTCTGCCAGCCACTTTTCAGTCTCTGTTTTTATTGCCTTTTCTAGAAATTAGTAATAGTAATATTTACTACTTCTACTAAGTGCTTATAGTTATATCAGTAAAAAACAGGTAATATTTAATTTCTAGAATTACCCACCTGCTACTGAACTAACAAAGCCCATATAAATCATTCCAAATGAGTGCCTTGAGAGACGTCAAGTCCCAGGTTAAGCATTATAAATGCTGGAAAGATGCAGAACAGAAACTAAATGTAAAGTCCATCAGCTAGACTTTTTATTTAAAAGGTTATTATTCACAGATATCAAATCTCACTAGCATGAAAAAAAACAGAGGGGAAAAGACTTGCTCAGTAGTCATTCAACCCTGAATTTTGGCTGTGAAACCTTGTTGTCCCAAGATCATTGTCTTTTGGTATGGCCCAAATATGAACTATACCCAGAGAAAGAGAAAGAAGAAAACTGAGCTGAAATTAGCCTTCTGCTGTTTCTTATCCAAAGAAAATAAAAAATAAACTTAAAAATATGTGTAAGTCCCTGATGTACTCAAGCTAGAACATATTAACTGTTAAACCATCCCTATATGGTTTGTAGTTACCACCGTTCAAAATGCAGTAGCAAGCGTTAGCATTGTGAAATGTTAATTGGTTATGTTGTGATTCCAGGAGCAAGGCAGACATCCTTCGTGCTGATCAACATTTTAAGCTGAATTACATTGCTTAAGTAAATGCTTTAGACAAAGGACAGTAAGATTTGTAAATCAGAAAAATTATCAATAAAATACAGGGAGGGAAAATGTAAAAATACCGAACAATATCTTCCATTTAGGAACTGATAACTGTGCAGGAAAATAACGACCTGGTTCAGAGTGACTGAAGCCAGGGCCACTGCCTGTGTGCTCTGCCTGCACTCGGTGCTGGCTCAGGTCAGGCAAAAGCGTAGCACACACAACTATTTTAAGAGAAATTGCTCCTTGCCATGTAAATTCCTGCTCACCAATGATTTCTCCCAAATACTCCACTGGGGGAACTGAAATCATTAAATAAACAATTTAAAAGCTGAAGTAGAACGTGTTGATTGCTCCAGCTCAGCTCACCAGGCTGCTCAGACACAGGACTCCTTGCCAGGGTACCAACAGATTTGGAAATAGCTGGAGTGCCCATTTCGGCCCCTGAAACGAGGTGGGGAGGCCAGAAGTGGTAACTGGTGGAAGGACAATGAGTGCATGAACAGCTTCTGTTGCTAATCCAGGCATTGTCCCTGCCCCGTGGGGATAGCACAGGGCTGTAATCAGCATCTTGTACTGGTGCAAAGCATATTATTTAGCATATTTTATTTAACACAATGCCGACTTCATTGATCTGCTGTGCAGCTAATAGTCCTAATAAGTTACAAACCCAAGTGCTTCCTCTCTCTGAATTTCTGGGTTTCCTTCCCCCTTCTCCCCCATTTGTACTCTGAGCTGCTGGTGCTGAACGAACAAAGGGTGTTTGGTGTTCCTGGCGCGGTGCTTCCCGGCGTTCCCGCGTACCTGTGGCGTTGGCATCCCGGCCTCACCACGGGGCAGTGTGTGGGCACCCTGAGCGCTGTGCCAGGTGCCCCGGTGTCCCTGCTGTCCCCTCGGAGCCGGGGGTGCGGGGCTGCCTGCGGGACCCGAGCGGGCCGGGCTGGATTTAATGAGCGCGTCTTCACTGACAGATTCATTATTTGTGTTCGGTCGCTTCAAGTCAAAACTGATTAGTTACACTTACTGCAGCAAAGATTTAATGATTTTATTGTTTATCTTCAATTTATTTTGATTAACATCTCCGTTCTTTTCATTGCAAGTGCAATTAGGTGTAATATAACAGCGACTACTTTAATTTTGCTGAAATTAAGATGAATAAGTGACGGATTATGGCACTTTGTTTAACAAATAAATCATAGTTAAGAGGGCCGTATTAGTAATAAATGAAAGAAACAGACAATCTAATTAAAATGCATGGAGCTGATTGTTCAAGTTTGCAGAAATGCAATGAATTTTCATTTTAGAAATCAACTGGATTTAGGTGTAGTACTTATTTATTGACAGTAAGATGACAGAAAGGCACATTATTTTGTAAATCATCTTAATTTCTTTTATTGTGTTGGTAGAAAGAAGTGCAAGCAATGAAATGAAGACGTACATTTAAAATTTTAGGAGCTAAGATCATTTTGTCAGAAAACACTGCAATTAAGGTATGGCTAAAAAAGAGACTGAGGGACTGGAATGAGGGGAAAACTCATTAGTTCAATTCTCACATGTTCAGACTTCAGCATTTTCTGCAACAGATGAATATTCTCCAGGTCCCAGCCACAATTTTCTTTTAAGTTCATAAGACTCAATTCACTGCCACACAGCAAAAGCCTCAAGACACGTGAGATGGAAGGAAGAACTAACACAAAGAAAACCGAACTCAACAAACAGTGAGCAAATCAAGATTGGTCTGTACACGCACCCCCAAATCATGGGGCAAGGAGCAGGGCAGCAATCCCAGAGCCAGCTTACTGTGGGGGTCAGTTGGGCTTAACTTCTGACTGAGGGAAACCGAGAGGAAAACCAACCCTTCAGAGTCAGAAACTTTCTCCCTCTGATGTTTAAAAGACCTTGTGTTTGACAGGACAGCTTTGAAGATAAAGCCCGAGCACTCTCCAGCTCCAGGCTGTGGAGCACCCCACACTGCTGCCTGAATGCACTCCACTTCTCGTGGGCTCAGCTCCCTGCCGGCAGGCAGGAGACAAGGACACATTGCTGAACATATTGTGCTGCTTTTCTGACGCTGCTGTATCTCGCCCAAGCTCTCCTTGCAGAGCCTGGGAGAGCCAGCTCCGCTCTGCACGTGTCCATCATCCTCCCTCCCACCCCATGGCACACTGGCCACTTGCCCTGAGATGGCCAACGTGTAAATTTGGCAGTGCAAACGTGCACTGCCCTCTCTGGCTGCAGCAAAGGGGGAGCTTTGAGCCAAGAGGTTGGCACTGGAGGTGGGCGAGGATGAGGAGGGACCGCTCCCTTCTCCTTGATGTGCAATGCTCTGGGTTTTTCTTTGGCTGCAGGAGGTTTTATTGAGGGATTAAGGTTAGAAAGGACTAAGACAGAGCAATGCGTGCTCTGTTAAGACCTCATTTTGATTTTTTTCCCCCTTTGTATTAGGGATTGGGGAGGGGGGTGGCAAGGAAGGGAGAGAGGAGGAAACAGAGAATGCATTTCCTAAGATCACAAAACCTGCAAGAGTACTTTGTTCTTCCTAAACTTTTAAGCACTATTCTTATATTACTGTTTCTGTCTTTAACTGCTTTAAAACATTTTTCAGATATTTGGGATAAAGCCAGTATTGAAAGATGTACTTATTAGGATGTAGTTGCAATCTTGTGTTGAAAATTCAAGAATTTCAGTAGCAATGCAAATTTGTTCCAGCTAAGGATCTGTCTCATAGCTTCAAAATGGACCTAAAATTGTATTTTAACCAATATCTGCAAAAAAAGATAATTGAAAAACAATTACTGTCTTATGGGTGTAGAGGGAGAAAATCACTGAAGCCAGTTTTATTAGTGTAAAATAAAGGGAAGGAGGAGGTGCGGTGAGCATCTTGTAGGGCCTCCTTTCTTTGTCCCTGATTATATTGATCACATCGCCTCATTGCATTAGAACAGGTAGCTCTTCCTAATGTATAAAACCAACCAAATAAATAAATCTGGGCACTTCTAAGAAGGCAGATACCAACGTATTTACAAGTGTTGCTGCATGTCACAATCCCCCTTCTAATATTAGATTTCAGTATTTAATAAATAAATAGATGGTGGGTAAAGGCAGAGCGAGAGGGAGACGGAGAAGGAAGGCTGCTAATGACCAAGTGAAGCTGTGAAAAGCAGCCCTGCCCTGAGAGGAGCCCCCGTGATCAGCGGAGTGTCACGCAGGAGGGCCGGGGGAGGCTGGGCAGGGTTGGTGAGCTGCAGACTGGCAGCACCATTGGTTTGAACGGGCCGTGATTGATTTGTCACCAGAGGCCCATTTGACTGGGCGAAAAGCCCTTCTGATCTCAATCTCTCCCTGCCTCCTTCCCCGTGCTGTCCCCGTCCCCGCTCCCCGTGTGGAGCTGGCACAGCAGCTGGGCAAGGGGCTCGAGGTGGGGCTCACACACAGCAAAGGGGTTGAAGGTCACGGCTGCTGAAACTCTGTAAGGACTGGCAGGGGACATCCAGCTCATCCTACTGCTCACTTTCTGTCTTGCCTTTCGAACTCCAGAGGTTTGCAAAGCCCCCAGTGCACATCCACACAAATCCACCAGCACACCATTCCCCAAGCAGAGGCACAACCAAAGCCTGTCTCTGCTCTCTCCTTCCCTCTCCCTCCGTCTCTCTCGCACACACTCACGCACACACTCACGCACACACACGCGCTCTCTCCCCACCCCTTCCACCTTCCTCTTATCTGTGCCTGGGAGAAACCTCTAGATCTACCAATATTAATTACAAAGGACAACGAAAGGTAAGAAGGCGTCAATTATCCCAAGGTGTCGTGATGTTATTTCCAGTCAATTGCAAATGTGTGAGGGGGAAGATTTCGCCCCAGTGATTCCTGTCTGCCTGGCTGATGGGGACCGGAGCCGATTCCCTCCCAGAACTGCTGCAGCTATGCCTTAAACCACACACTTTCCAGCAGGAGCCATCAGCATGGGCCTTTCTGAATTCTCTTTTTATTTCATTCATTAAGGGCACTAGGCAAGTTGGAATTTGTATGAAAAGGATCCTATGGGAATACTGTCTCCAGGGTAGGTATTTTCATGACTTTCCACATCCTGGGGCTCTCTCTGTATTTCTTCTCTTTCTCTCTCTCTTCTGTTAGATGGAGCTTTAAAGGAGGCTGCCCTCATCTTCCACCTAATCTGGGGAAAGGAAATATTCTGAGCTGCATATATTAAGTGACAAAATATTTTATTTATTTTGTGAAGTGGCAGTTAGTAAGAAATTGTGCAACCTTTCCTGGTTAATTTTGTTAATGGGCTTTGTTATTATCATTATTATTTCTATTCCTGTTTCCAGGTTTTTCTCACACAAGAGTTTTTAATGGCAATTGCCTTCGTTATCCAAAAAGAAAGAGATAGCAGACTGGACAACAGCAAAATAATATTAATCAAACAAAGAGTTTAAATTAAAAAGGCTGTTGTATTCTCATAAAAGCAGGACAACCTCAATACTCCAGCTCATTTCACTTGGCAAAAGAACATGGCATCAGTTTTTTAACTTTAAAATAGTTTAATGAACACGAATGGAGAAATAATTTTTCTGTGTATTTAGCAGTCTATAAAGAAGAGAGAATGCTTTAACTTTGATCGCCACAATTAGTTCCCTGGGTATCTAGAGGGGAACAGGGCAGCCCTGGGAGCCTCAGTTCTTTAGATACAAAAGCATTTAGATCGCTTTAGAGCAGTTAATCCTGAGACTGGCTGGGGTCCCTTTTGTTTTCTAACTCCATTGTGGGTTTTGTGCAGTTTTTTCTATTCGCATGATTGACTGCCCAATGGATGCTAATTATCCAAATGTCGCTTCTGTCCTTTGAGTGACTTTCTATGTATTATGGGCAACTGTCATGCATTCTGTCATTCTATATCATATTACATGTATTATCATATGAAAATGGTACTCTGCATAAAGGAAGGTGTCTGAACCAGCAGATGCTGCAGATATTTAGAGGACTTGCCTAATTTGAATGGATTTTCTATAGAAAAATTGGTCAGAAAGCATATAGGGGAGAGTCAGAAATTGAAAGTTTATCAGGTAATTATTTTTGTCCTTTTGCTGTTTACATGATAATGTACAAAGCATTAACTGTCCCTGCTCCTGAAATCTGCAGCCACCTTCCTCCTCCCGAACCAGGCAACCCGTCTGTATTTATTAGAGTATGACAGCTTAAGCTAATTAAACTGATATCTGTCTAAAATAATAAGCCCAGAAAGTTAGAATAAACATTATGATTATAAGCAGAAAAGGCAGCTATACAAATGTAGCATCAGTGTTATATTTTAATGATAAACTGAAATTCCTATATGAAAAACACTGGATGTGGAATTATGAATGATAATAAAGTTCTGCAAAGACATTTTTCACTGTAAATATTTTCTGCTTAGATCTTTATCTCTTTGCATGGTATTAATAAGGCAGAGGGCTAGCACAGCTGTGAGCTTGAATGTTTTTTTATTTTATACATATGTGAACATGTACTCAAAAGGATATCAAGGGAAAGGTTTTTACTGCAATTTTCCCACTAAGATAAACTTAACACACCTCAGTGTAATGTGCATGCCAACACTTAACAGGAATGCAAGATTTATAACGATAGGGCTTTTTAAATTTGCACTCTGGGGTCCGTTGAATCCATAGGCACATCCAGAGTTTCCTACCCTAAAATGTTAGGATGGTGTTTTATCTCTGCCATAGCTATGAAATACTGTGGATATATAACCCTGAAATTCACGATCTTGAGCTTCATCAAATGTATGTGCAGTAAGTTTCCATTAATGGTGAAGCTAAATCATGGGAAATAGGTGCTTCAGAAAACAGCACAAAGATGCCATGGCAAGACTTGCTGTGCTGTATCAAGGTGCTTTGAAATTTTACATGATCAAATATACATGATCAAGCTGTGCTTGTTAGGGTACGAGGGGCTCCGAACGGTCAATGGGTATTGATCAGGCGGTTAAGTATTTGTTCACGATTCTTTATATCCCAGAAGGTTCAGGGAAATGAACAGTGAAAAATCGCGTCGGAGTCCACCTTTGTTTGAGATTGATGTATCAAAACAGAGCATGCATTTGCCAAAGCTATTGGAAAAAATGTGTAGTAAATGGTGACATAGGAACTCCAAGTACTGAGATTAGTATTTCCCTTTCTCTAATTACCTTTGTAAATTTGCAAGTGCTAATTAAAAATGTAAAGACAGAGTCTTTGTAGAACATGAATAGTGAATTATTGATAAGAGCAGATTTACACAGCAAAAACAGAGATACAATCATGGCTTGTCAGTTGACCTTTGTATTTTTACTTATATTTTGCTCATGCCAAAAATTTTTTAACTGAAGTTACAGGAAAAGTGATGCAGAAGAGTCCATGAGGTGGAAAGTGAAATTTCTCTTACTCTTACAAAATAACAAATTTTACTGGAATCAGTTACTATCTTTCAGTAATTGAATACGTATTACTCCTCATGAAGAGTTAAAATTAAATGTGGTGGGTTTTTAAATTATAATATCACTTGGCAAATGTCTCAAATTATTTGAGTAATAATTTTTTCTTCTTTCTTAAGATTTCTACAGTGTCTATTTCTACAAGTCCATAATATGTATTATTTATTATTTTAAAACTATCTATAAAGTTGGTTCCATAATTCAAAATATTGCACATGTTGAAAGAGAGTGCTAATGTATAATTCTCACAAAATCATACAAGGCATACTTTATTTGATTTCATTATGCTGTACATTACATTCACAAGATCTTTCCTGAACACAGAAATCTCTGAAGAGAAACTTACCACACACTAAAGAAAACTACTGAACACAAAGAATTATTTCTGCAGATATTTGCCTCTAAGAAATGATAACATATGTCTGTGTCTGAATCTGCAAATATAGAGATGGATACACACACATATGTTCATCCACACACACGGAAGCCTCATACTGTGATATATCTTATACATATTTATATAAACAAATTTACATACTGCATCTTTTGTAAATCTTCAAACCAGCAATACGTATCTTGTGTCTCACCCTCAGATGGCAATTCCCCTAAAATGACTTAGTATTTTCCCAAATGAGAATGGCGTTTGAAGTGACGAGCCATGAGGGTCTGTACAAAGTTTGCAGAGTGAGGTGGGCACAGTGCCCCGGGTTGGTGGGATGCCCTCTCCCCTTGCCGTGCCCCCCCTGCCACTCGGGGACTGCTGGTGCGAGCGCGGCCGGGGGCAGCGGGGGGCACTGGGGCTGAGCCCCAGCTCTGGGAGCTGCAGAGCACACCCAGCTCTGCAGCCAAACGCTGGTCCCCAACTGCAGCCGTGCGGTTTCATCCTCCCTGCTCAGTGTGCATCCTGCCTGATCTCCTCCCCTGCGCACACCGCCCCGAGACCCCCGCTCCTCAGTCCCACCCGAGCGTCCCCTCCCCAGGCTGCCCCGCCAGACCCCGCTCCTCAGTCCCACCGAGTGTCCCCTCCCCAGGCTGCCCCGCCAGACCCCGCTCCTCAGTCCCACCGAGTGTCCCCTCCCCAGGCTGCCCCGCCAGACCCCGCTCCTCAGTCCCACCGAGTGTCCCCTCCCCAGGCTGCCCCGCCAGACCCCGCTCCTCAGTCCCACCGAGTGTCCCCTCCCCAGGCTGCCCCGCCAGACCCCGCTCCTCAGTCCCACCGAGTGTCCCCTCCCCAGGCTGCCCCGCCAAGTTTGCGGCTGCCCCGTACCTGCTCCGGGCTGGGAAGTGGTTCTGCACAGCCAGGCGGTGGGCATTCAGGTAGTCCAGAGAAGGGCTCCGAGTGACAAAATATTGACTGCATTTGGTATTCACTTATGGAGGATGACGTTAGTGCCACAAAAATCCCTGTGATGTACAGGGAATAGTTAATTAATTAAAGGACCTGCTAATTGCTACTTGAGGTACTGTGCAGAGCTGATGAAGAGTGCTTGGTACAAGGTTAGGTTCTCGGTTTGGAGTGAACATTTTCATTTAGAAGATTTCTTTAAAGTACATCCTAATTTTTTTAATGTTTTTTCAGGTTACTGTATCTAGTTCAGACTCAAGTGTTCAATTGAGCTTCAATTAATTATAATATATAGTCGGGGTTCTTTAGCTGGGATAGATTGATGGAGAAGCTTTGTTTCACTTGGTGCAGGTGGCACTGTTTAATAAGCACAGGAGAGAGTGAATAATGTAGTGTTTGCAAAGAGAAATAAATGCAAAATAGAGGGGTGCAATTAGATCAGCTCAGAGAAATAAAGGATAAATATTAAACGGTCAGGTATCTTGCAAATATCAAATAAAATAGTAATAAGTATCTCATTGAAAACTGCCACTTTAATTTATGAATATCTAAAAGCACTGCTTTAAAATGAATCTAGTGAGCAAGTCTTCTACCTTCGTTAGGCAGGCACTTTTCAATGACTGGAAAATCCCACACTGCCAGTTTTCAAACTGTCCACATTGTTTTTCTGATGCTGAAGTATAAATAGGATTCTCAGTTTAAAATATAAATAAAAGGACTTCAAAAATGAATTTCGAAATTGTATTGTAAAATACATTAACCTTTGGCATTCTTTTTTTTAGTTGGAGCTATGTTATGTTGGAGAAAAATTACTCCATGGAAAATTAATCTGGGAAAACTTGTAAATCATTGTCAGTGAGGTACCAGCCAATGAGAGGCTTCTCTGCATGCACTAAAGACAAAATAAAGTTGCAGAAGATTACTGAAAAGAACAGCCAAATTGTAGATGAAAAAAAGGACAAAAGCCCATGAAAATTAAAATCTTCTGATTGTACACACACACACAAAAAAAAACCAAAACAAGGATAAACTCCTGAAAATAACAAGTAGGGGGGAAAAAAAGAGGAATGTTATTTGACATTGAAAAAAAAAAGGGGGGGGTCTGGGTATCTGGTAGCTAAGAGGATAGTCCTGTAAGCTACTTAACAAAAGAATGCGAATGTATTAGACATTTCAGCAACACTTCTACATCTAAAAATTTCAGCTGTAGACAGATTTTCCGCAGACGATTCCCCCCTGCTGCTAACCTCTTAAATATACCTATAAAATACAAAATGTTCCCAATCACCTCCAATAAAGGAAGCTCCCTTACATTAAATGCATCGAATATTTGTGTTAGAAATCTAAAGTTCTTTCTGATGTGGTTAAATTCACAAAGAAATGTGGTTATAGAACAGAAAAGGAGTGTATTGAGCACATCACTCTGAATATTTGCAGATGGATCCAGGGCTGGGGGAGTTTACTTATAAAATATGGAATTAATCATATTCTCAGGCTCCGAATATCCCAAGGAGGCAATGCCATTGGAGCCTTTCCCCTCCAAACCTTGTTTTTGTTCCGCAGCCGTGTTTACCGAATGCCTGGGACGCCCAATCAGGGCAGGCTGGCAGCCCTCGCCGATTGGTGGCTGTGGGGTTGTAAAAGCTTTATGAGGAGCGGTGGCTGGGGCTGCAGCCCGGGTGCCCTGCTGGCACTGCTGGGGCTGCTGCACGCCGGCTGCAGGGAGGGGGCACGGGGCAGCCACGGCCAGCTCCCTCACCCCCACTCTCAGTGCCCACTGGGGCAAAGGCTTTTCGCCACAAAGAATACCTCCCCTAGTTTGGTTAAAAAAAAAAATTAAAATTTAAAAAGTCTGTCCATTTGCAAGAGAAACGTGTTCCTACAAAGGACCTTATCACACTTATTTGAGCTGTAACTGTAGAGCAAAAAGATTCGTCTGTAGTAAACAGATTAAAAAACATTACTAAGAAGCAGCAACACTACTAGATCCAGAAAGAGCCATTTCTGCAATCTTTGCCATATTCTGTGCGTGAGATTTACCAAATTTCTAGTAATTACCACTCTGTATTTTGTAAACATGATTCTATTTACATTATTTACTGTGGTAGATGCCTGTCAGGCAACCAGATCTAAGCACACCACCAAAACAGTGTATTCCCCAAAATAAAACTCCAAATTAATTGCACAAAATTAAATGCACAGCTACTGACCTTCAGAATCCTATTTTCTTTACCAATTCACTGTAATAAAAATGAACATTTTGTCATCACTTTGGGAAACTGTGCTAAACACCTTAAAACACATGTCACATGCCAACTTTACTTCATTTTTCTCCTCAGGGAATAGATACATCTGGAATCATAATCACAGATAAAAACCTTGACAAAATTGCACATGAGCCCAGCCCTTCTCCCCAACACCTACCTTTTCATAACATTTAATACAATATTAATATCGGTTACTAAAAAGGCTTCCAACCTTTACATTTCTGACATAACATGTTCAAACCCATATTTCACACTTCTTGTTCTGTTTTAAGTTCAGTGGATTTAACAGGACTCTAGAGAGAAGATCATGTGGTTGAAGATTTCCCTCCCTCTTTGACACCCGTAGAGGCAGTTTTGGAATTGTTTAAATAGCTGTGGCTATATAAACTGGAGTATGTGAGACACTGGACATCTTATTTTCCCTCACATCTATACATACATGCTTGTATTTTACTCTGAAATCGATTGCTTATACCAGTGACAAACAATTTCAGCACAACATCTGGGCAAAACCTTCGGAATATTTTCCTTTTGAACTGTATTATTCCTCTTTCCTGCACTTTCCTGGTTTACCAGACAAATACAATTAGCTAGTATTATATAATAATATTATTTGGTCTTTTCTATCTGTGATTGACAGCTTTTCAAATCAAAATAAAACACATTCTTAGTCGATCATCTTCTTGAGAGTGCGCTCCTGTTTTAAGCTCGGTTTGCTTCTGAGACAGCCAGAGATCTTATTCCATCAGGGGTAGATGGTGAAATTATAGATCCAACAGATCCCATACTCTCTGAAAAATACTTGGCTTAATATTTAATAGCTAATTCCTGGACAGATGTTTTTCCTGCGCGGCTTCATCAAACACTCATCAGCTGGTATTGCAGAGAAATGGAAACATAGAACTTTGCAAATCTCCATTTCTGACTGTGTTTGTAATTAATGCCATGCTGGAAGTACCTCAGGCACCTCACTGTATGGCTTTGTTCACGTCAGAATGGGGAGAGCACCCTCTTTTTGTTACATATTTAACAGCTTTGAAGGACATTTTTTTAAACAGCAAATGCACCAGGCAGCTTTAAAGCAGAGGACATTAAATAGGGGGCCAGTTATTCATTCAGCAGCTCTACGTGCACCAAAAACACGCATACCACCAAATTTTCCTGAGACAAACCATGTCCATTTCCCATGACTTAGACACCATCTCTGCACTAACTAGATAAGTATAGCAATCATTTCAAAACGGAAACAGATATAAAATATTTCTTGACCTGGAATACAGAAAAAAAATCCTTTAAAAGATATTCATTTACAGTTAAGGGACAGCAATGTTCTGTTTTTAAACAGAACAATGTTTCTTATTAAGATAATTTCATTATTCTCTTTCACTTTAAAATGACCCAAAGTGTCCAACTCAGTCTCTAGAAGGGCAAAAAGTGATCCATGAATGGAGCAATAATTGCCCTGGACCATTTCAGGCCAGTCCATGGAGCAGCTGACTCTGAAGCTGCTGGTCTGTCTGCAGCGACTCGGGCAGAGCAAGAGCTGGGCTGAGCTCCACTTGGTGACGAGAAGCAAACTGTCTCACATTTTAGGGGAACAACATCATTGCCTAAAAAAATGAAGAAGAGACAAAATAAATAAAACCAGTTAATGTTGTAGTTAAATTGCAAATCAAGTAAATCTGTTGGTACAGTATTTTAGAAATAAACGATAACAGCATCACACCAAACACACATTTCTGAACATGTACGCGCTCTGATTTTGATTTAATGGTATCTCAGCGTCAACTATTGCTTCCTTTGCTGGTACACACTTCCTGATGCCTACTGTGAAGGGTGCCCATATTTACAACTGAGTAAGATGATTAATTACACCTTGTCAATCACGGTGCATGAAGACATAACACCACAGCAGACAATGAAGAAGATGCCTGAAGCTACAATTACATTTTAATTCATAGTTTATTGTATGTTCCCATATATTGCAGTCTAATAACCGTAGGGGCATCAAAAACATATGAGATATCAATCACTCTGCCCCCTGGTCTTTCATGTTTATGTTATTCCACAGCCTTTAAATTACCATAAGTAGTTACTCATTTTCTAAGCTTTCTTCTCTTCTTTCTTACCTTTTGCTTCCATTTATCTTTTATTCTTAGTACCGTTATCCAACAGCTATAAGTATTTGATAGAAGTTTGTAGCTCACTTAAAATCTGTAACAGACAACCTGAAACCCAGCAATTAGCAAAGACAGCTTAGACTTGTGTTCCTTTGTTGAAGGAGGCGTTGAATCTTTTGTTCTGATTTAGTCACGGTAGCTGGGTGGAAGCTGGTACCTCATTATGTGGTTGGTCTGTTTGTCTGGTAGGTAGCAGATGGTACTGGAGATGACGTTACCAAGAGAGGCAGGGTAGAGAAACTCAAGACCTGTGATTTGTTCACCTGTCACCTATAACAAAATACAGGTTAAAAGACTTTATTATTAGCTGCACCATTTTTCTAATGAAAAAGCTCTCGTTTCAAATGAGCCCGCGTCTCATTCCAAAGATGATTTTGCTCCAGCAGTTTCTCTGTTGCTCATTATTCAAGAATATCCTGGATTTCATTCTGAACAATGTAAATGTCATTCAAGTGTCAGTGTGTACATTAGCAGCTTTATGTTTACATTCTGTTACTCTCCTTGTGTTTTGGTAGCAAGGGTTGGATGTCTTCTTGTGTTTGTATATCCATTAGGAAGGGAATCAGAGATAGCCTGTGAACTGGAGGTCATGCCATACTTTTTCCATGTACTCTTGGTATTATTGGTTCCATCCACTGAGGCAATTCTGTAACATAAAATACTGTATTTTGATGCCGTTAAATATCTAAAATCTTTTTGATAATTAGCAGTGTCAGATAGAGTGCATGAATCCGTGACCTTTCTTAACTGCAAAAAGTATGTAATCAATTCCGTGATAGGGAATTCATGTGGTATTAAAACATCTGAGGGCAGTGCGGTGCAGAGCCGTGGGTAAGGATATGGTACAGCAAATCGCTGAAGTGAAGATAACCCAGCGCTGTCCCACGGTGGTACCTGGTGTCCGGTGGGCAATGCCCCACAGCGCTCCTGGAGCCAAATCTGCCAGCACAGACGGGGTTGGGAAATGTCTCACAACTTTACAGAGGAAGGGAAAGATTATTTCATCAAGAGAAATACCATACAGTGCCTCTAATGGTGCTGCAGAATTCTAATCTGAATTCACACATGAACTTCCATTGTTTCCAAGGTCTGATTTTAGGACGGTCTTTGGACAGTTCCCACAGATGCCAAATTAGCTTGCGTTCTGTATGGTTTCTTGAGGGGTCTTGTGGCTATTTCATATGCATTTCTACAAGAGACACTTTGTTTTCCCCTGTGACATGCAAATGTCTTCAACTACTCAGAGCAATCTCATCAGAAAGATGATAAAAAGCCTCGATTATTGTAAGAACAGAACACATAAACCCAGCAGAGTTTGACTATAAACAGAGTAGTTCCAATTTTAGCAAGGATAACCCTGACTACACTACACCTGTAAGAGGCGAATGGCTCTGCCAGAACACACCACCCGAGTGATGTAAGAGCTCACAGTCTCCATGAGGCAGCGAGTCTCATGATCTCACTGTGCATTCACATCTACCTTCCCTTGTGCTACCTTTGTAACGTAATTAGAAGTGTGATATTTGACATCTTTAATACTAATTAGTCTTTCCTCACTACCCACCTCCTGGATAAATATTTAGACATCATGAACAGTCTCCCTGTGTACTCTTTGTCTTTTCTGGAGGCTTCCTGAAGCTTCTCCTCAAGTTCAGAGACCTTCTTGGCCTGGTTTTCTTACAGTCTACTTGGAAACGAGAGATACGTGAGGTCCAGGTCTGTTGGAAGGCTCCACGAACTGGGATGTCTCAAATTGTTATGTTCTAACTTGAGTATTCGTCATGAGAAGGGTTGTTGGGTGCATTCAACTGGTCATGAATGTTGGGGGCACCGTGATCTCAGAGCGGTGCAAACTTTTGACCGCTCCTTATCCCTCGCCGTGTTCTGCCCCACGCGTGCTTTGTCACGCCACGGTGCCACACGTCGCCGAGGATCAGCGGGTGACCAAGGCTAACCCCGGCGCGGGGCCCGAGGGCGCGGCAGTGCCCAGCCGGCGGGGTCCGGGCGGGGCCGGTGCGGGGACACGGCGCGGGGACACGGCGCGGGGACACGGCGCGGGGACACGGCGCGGGGCCAGCCCCGGCCCCGA